>CAUYQG010003825.1:0-15854 GCA_963574415.1 Tarsius wallacei
CAGACCCTGAACATTTACCATAATACTATAAGAAAGGGTTGGCAGTAGCAGGATACTGCCAGGGTGGGGGTGTGGGTAACACAACATCAATAAGGGTACCTGATTTCAAACCAGACAAAGTGAGGACCAAAGGGAGACCCAAATTTTACCTGTACAATCACCACCTGTGTACCTGATCCTGAACTGTACCCCACATCTTTAAAATAAAAAATAAATAAATAAAATAAAAAACTAAAAATACAACTATTGTATAATCCAGCAATCTTACTTCTGGGTATACTTTGAAATCAGTATAATCCAGCAATCTTACTTCTGGGCATACTTTGAAATCAGTATGTCAAATGTGTACACACCCATGTTCATTGCAGCATTTTTCACAATAGCCAAGATATGGAAACCACCTAAGTGCCCATCAGAAGATGAATGGATTTTTTAAATGTAGTATATATACACAAAGGAATACTTAAAAGAAACAGGAAATTTTGTCTTTTGCAACAACATAAATGAATTTAGAGAACATTATGTTAAGTGAAATAAGCAGATTCAGTAAAGTTGGCACAGATGAATGCCATATGATCTCACTTATATGTAGAGTCTAAAAAAGTTAAACTTATAGAAGTAGATAGTAGAATGGTGGTTACTAGAGGCTGAGGTGGTGAGGGTGAACAGAGAAAGGGGAGATGGTCAATGGGTACTAAGTTTCAGTTAGATAGGAGGAATAAGTAAGTTTTGGCATTCTATTGCTCAGCATGGTTACTATAGTTAATAATGGATTGTATATCTCAAAATACCTAAAAAAGAATTTTAAGTGTTCTCACCACAAAGAAATGATAAATATTGAGGTGGTGGGTATGCTAATTATCATTCCACAATGTATACCTACATCAAAACAGTGTGCCCCATAAATATATACAATTATTATTTGTCAATTAAAAATAAAACTTAGCCATTGCTAGGTCATTGTGGCCATTGTCAAACCATCACCACCATTGCCTTACTAGACTCTGGTGTGGCCATGTGCTCTTTGAGCTGTGGCTGTTGCCATGTTTCCTGGGTTTGGCCCCCTTCCCTACCTTGGAGAAGTGAATCTCTTTCTTTATCGCTCGCTCCCTCTAATTTACTTTTAAAGAAACTATGTTTTCTAATCTTAAAAAAGCTTTAAAAAAGAAAATCAATCAATGTAATACACCCTTAAATAATATAAAAGACAAAACCACATGATCATCCCAATAATGGATGTTGTCTTAGTCCATTTTGTGTTTCTATAAAGGAATTCCTGAGACTGGTTAATTTATAAAGAAAAAAGGTTTATTTGGCTCACAATTCTGATGTCTGAAAAAGGTCAAGATTGGACATCTGGTGAAAGCTTCAGGCTGCTCCCTACTCATGACAAAAAGCAAAGGGGACCCAGCGTGTACAGAGATCACATGGGGGAAGGGTCTCTAACAACCAGCTCTCTAGGGAATTCTCACTCACCCCTCAAAGGTAACATTAATCTGTTCCTGAAGGATCCACCCCCATGATCCAAATACCTCCCATTAGACCTCACTTCCAACATTTGGGGATCAGATTTCAACGTGAGGTTTGGAGGGGACAAATATCCAAACCATAGCAAATATGTAAAAAGTGTTTTTTTTAAATCAACCAAGCTTTTGTAATAAAATTAACAAACTAGAAATAGAAATTTCTTCAACCTTAGAATGGGCATCTAGGAAAAGCCCACAGCTAACATCATACTTAATAACAAAAGATCAAGTGCTTTCCCTGAGATCAAGATGTTTGTCCTAGCCATTTTTATTCATTATACTGAAGGATCTAGCAGGAGAAATGAGGCGTGAAAAAAAAATTTTTAAGCATTCAAATTAGTAAGGAAGTAAAATTATCTCTATTAACAGACAACCTGATTTTTTTTTTTTTTAATTTTTTTTTTGAGACAAGTCTTGCTCTGTTATCCAGACTGGAGCACAGTGGCACTGGAGCACAGTGGCACAATCATAGATCACTGCAGCCTTGAACTCCTAGATTCAAGTGATCCTCCCACCTCAGCCTCCTGAGTAGCTGAGACTACAGATGCTCATCACCACACTGGATATATTTTTTTTAATTTTTAGAGATGGGTTCTCACTATATTGTTCAGGCTGACCTGATTATATACAAGAAAGTCTAAGGCATCCACAAGAAAACTATCAAAAATAATAAACAAGTTCAGCAATGTTGCAGGATACAAGATCAATATCCAAAAATTAATTACAGTTCTATACACTAGCAACTGATAATCCAAAAAAATGAAATTAAGAAAATAATTCCAGGCCTGGCTCAGTGGCTCAGCCTGTAATCCCAGCACTTTGGGAGTCCAAGGCGAGTGGATTGCCTGAACCCACAGGTTCAAGACCAGCCCGAGCAACTTGATGAGACCTCGTCTCTACAATAAATCAAAAGTTAGCTGGGCATGGTAGCTTGCACCTGTAGTTCCTGCTACATGGAAGGCTGAGGCGGAAGGATCGCCAGCACCCAGCAGGTTGACACTGGAGTGGCTGTGAGTGTACCACTGCACTCCAGCCTGGGCGACAGAGTGAGACTCCAACTCAAAAAATTAAAAAAAGAAAATAATTTCATTTATAATAGCATCAAAATGAATAAAATAATTAGACAGCCTGGGTGACAGAGTGAGACTCCAACTCAAAAAGTAAAAAGAAAGAAAATAATTCCATTTATAATAGCATCAAAATGAATAAAATAATTAGGGAAAGAAGTTAAAGAAAACCAAATAAACAGGAAGATACCCCCATATTCATGGATTGGAAGACTTAATATTGGTAAGGTGGCAGTACCTGTGAAATTCATCTACAGGTTTGATGCAAGACCTATCAGAATTTCCACTGCACAGCCTGGGTAACATAGTGAGACCTCTTCTCTACCAAAAAAAAAAAATTTTTTTTTTTAATTAGCTGGGTATGGTGGCATGTGCCTGTAGTCCAAGCAACTCTGGAGACTGAGATGGAAGGATCACTGGCATCCAGGAGATCAGGGCTGCAGTGAGCCAGGATTGTGCCACTTACACTCCAGCCTGGACTACAGAGTGAGATCCTGCCATAAAAAAAGAAAAAGTTCTCACTGCATTTTTGCAGAGATTGACAGTCTGATTCTTCAATTCATATGGAAATGTAAGGTACTCAAAACATTAGGATAACAAGAGGACAGGAGTATGTAACAGCCAAACAAGAAGAACAAAAAGGAAGTATTCACACTTCCCACTTATTACAAAGTAGCAGTAATTAAGATTTGTATACTGGCAGAAAGAAGGACATATTATTCAATGAAATTGAACTGAGAGTCCAGAAATAAACCCTATATTTATGATAAGTTGATTTTACATAATAGTGCCAAGACAATTTGGTAAGTAAGGAAGAGTCTTTTCAACAAATGTTTCTGGGACATCTTGATAGCCACATGCAAAATAATGAAATTACACCCCTATTTCACATCGTATACAGATTAACTTGAAATGGATCATAGACCTAAATGTAAGAGTTAAAACTGTAAAAGTCTTAGAAGAAATCATAGTAATATATCTTTTTGGGTTAAGAAATGGTTTTGTAGGTATGATATCAATCACAAACAACAAACTTTAAAAATAGGTGAATTAGACTCCATCAAAATAAAAAACATTGGTGCTTCAAAGAATGCCATTTAGAAAGTGAAAGACAACCACAAAAATAGGAGAAAATATTTGCAAATCATAAATCTAATAATATGTAAAATATATAAAAAGACTTCTATAACTCAATAGAAAAACAACCCAATTTTAAATGGGCAAAGAATTTGAATAGACATTTCCCCAAAGAAAATGTAGACATGGCCAATAAGCACAAGACAAGATATTCAACATCATTAGTCATTAGAGAAGTGCACATCAAAACTGTAATAAGATATCACTTCACACTGAAATTGGATATAATAAAAAAGACAAATATTGGTAGTCTTTACATATTTGATAGAATTTAACAGTGAAGCCATCTGGTCCTGGAAGTTTCTTTGTGGGAAGCTTTTTAATTTTTTTGTTTCTTTTTTTTTGAGTTGAAGTCTCACTTGGTCACCCAGGCTGGAGTGCAGTGGCACACTGCTCACAGCCACCGCAGGTTCAGCCTGCTGAGCTCAGGCAATCCTGCCACCTCAGCCTGCTAAGTAGCTGGAACTACAGGTGTGTGCTACCACACCCAGCTAATTTTTTTATTTAATTATCAGTTTGGTCTTTTTACTTGCAAATAGGTCTACTCAGATTTTCTGTTTCTTCTTGAAGGAATTTTAGTAGTGTATAACTTTCTAAGAATATGTCCATTTTATCTAGGTTATATAATTTTTTGGCATGCATTCGTTCATAAGGTAACCTTGTAATTCTTTCTAACTTTATAATAAAGATAATGGTGTCCCTTCTTTTGCCCCTAATTTTATTGAGTCTTTTCTTTGTCAATCTAGCTAATGGTTCATCCATTTTATTGATCTTTTCAAAGAACCAATTTTGGTTTAAATGTTTTCTTTATTTTTCTATTCTTTAATTCATTTATTTCCGTTCTAGTCTCTATATTATTTCCTTCCCTCTGTTTGCTTTAGGTTTATTTTGGTCTTCTTTTTATTCTTTCTTAGGGTAGAAAGTAGGTTATTGATTTGAGGTCTTTCTTTTATTCATATAGGCACTTACAGCTATAAATTTCCCTTATTCCATAAATTTTCATATGCGATATTTTCACTCTTATTCATCTCAAAATATTTTCTACTTTCCCTTGTGATTTCTTCTTGGACCCATTGGTTATTTGGGAGTATACTGTTTAATTCCACATAGTTTTTTCCCCCCAAATATGCTTCTGTTACTGATTTCTAACTCCCTTTCATAGTGATTGGTGAACATATTGTAAATAATTTCCATCCTTTTAAATTTATTGAGACTTTGTTTATGGTCTAATATATGATCTATCCCAGAGAAGAGATTGTACATATCCTTCTATATACATTTAAGAAGAATGTGTATATTCTGCTGTTAGATGGAGTGCTAGACTAGGTAGTTTATAATATTGTTTATATATCTAGATGACTGTATATATATATATGTATATATATATATATATCTAGTTTATATATCTAGATGACTGCTAGATCTAGGTAGTTTATAATATTGTTCAAGTATTTTTGGCTGATCTTGTTTAGTTGCTCTAGCCATTATTGAAAGTGGTATATTGAATTCTCCAGCTATTGTTGATTATCTACTTTTACTTTCAATTGCCAATGTTTGATACATATTTTGAACCTCCATTTTTAGGTACATATATATTTACAATTATGTCTTCCAGACAGATTGACTCATTTATCACCATAAAAATGTCCTTCTTTGTCTCTAATAGCAACTTTTGTCTTTAAGTCTATATTGTATGATGTTAGTATAGCCATGCCAGTTCTCTTTTGGGTACTATTTTCATGGTATATATTTTTTCATTCTATTACTTTCAATTCATTTGTGTCTTTGAATCTAAAGTACGTGTCTTATAGACATAGTTGCATCATGGGTTTTGTTTTGGGTTTTGTTTTGTTTTGTTTTTGAGTTGGAGTCTCTTTGTTGCCCAGGCTGGAGTGCAGTGGCACGCTCGTAGCCACTGCAGCCTCAACTTACTGGGCTTAGGCGATCTTTCCGCCTCCACCTTCCAAGTAACTGGAACTACAGACGCACACCACCATACCCAGCTAGTTTTTGTGATTTATTGTACAGACGAGGTCTCACCAAATTGCCCAGGCTGGTCTCGACCCCCGGGCTCAGGCAGTCCTCTCACCTCGACCTCCCAAAGTGCTGGATTACAGGTTGAGCCACTGCACCCAGCCATAGGTTTTTAAAAATTCATTCTTTCTAACTCTGCCATTTGGTTGGAGTGTTTAATTTATTTATATTTACTGTAATTATCAGTAAGGTAGGATTTACACCTACCATTTTGCTATTTGTCTTATATAGGTCTTATGTTTGTTCCTCTATTATTTCATTTCTGTCTTCTATGTTAAGTATTTTTAATATGCCATTTTAATTCTCTTATCGTGTGTATGTGTGTGTGTTTACATACATACATATATGTACTTCTTATAAGGCAAATCTACAAATAGCAAATTCTCTCAGTTTTTATATCAGAATGTCTTAATTTCTTCATTTTTGGATGATAGTTTTGCTGGATATAGGATTCTTTGTTAACAGTCTTTTCAGACTTTGAATATGAATAGCTGCCTTCTGGTCTCCGTTATTTCTGATAATGTCACCTGTGAGTCTTATTGAGGATTATTTGTACATGATGAGTCATTTTTCTCGTGTTGCTTTCAAGATTTTCTTTGTTTTGGCTTTTGACAATTTGATTCTGATGTGTTCTGTGTATGGATCGCTTTTATTTTATCCCATTTGGAGTTTATTGAGCTCTTGGCTGTATAGATTAAAGTTTTTTTAATCAAATTTAAGCATTTTTACCATTATTTCTTCCCTTTTCTCTCTCTCTTTTCTTTCTGGCACTCCCATTATGTGTATGGTTGTACCCTAATGATGTCCCACAGGTCTCTGAGACTGTTCATTTGTCTTCATTTTTTTTTCTTTCTGTCCCTCCTACAAGGTAATCTCAATTAACCTATTTTCAGTTTTGCTGATTTGTGTGTGTGTGTGAGAGAGAGAGAGAGAGAGAGAGAGAAATTGGGATTTATTAAGAGAACAGAAAAGCTCCCACAGTGGGAGGAGACCCAAAGGGGTTGCCCAGTTTTGCTGATTTTCGTGCCAGCTCAAATATACTACTGAGCCCCTTTAGTGAATTTTTTCATTTATATTATTGTACTTTTCAACTCTGGAATTTCTATTTGATGTTTTTAAAATAATTTTATCTTTTTTATTGTTATAATGTATTTGGTGAGATGCTGTTCTTGTACTTTAATTTTTTAAGCATTATTTCCTTTAGTTATTTGTTCAAAGATTTTTTCCTAATAAATGCAACATTTGTGGTACCTCAGAGAAGGTTTTTTACCTGGGGATAGAGCTTTCCTCACTGAGTGAGCTGTGAATCAGGTCAAATTAAGACAAGCCCTATGAACACAGCTTTTCCAAGGAGTTTCCAAAAAGGTCAAATAACAATAATTCTCTGGTGATGGGGCGCTTTTTTTTTTGGAGTTCCAAAACCATTCTGTCCCAGTGACTGCTCGGCTGCTGGTTTTCATGACTGCCATGCTACTTGTTTTCAAGGCTACTATGAAGGTAGGAAGAGAAAGGGAATGGGAGATGGGAATAGGGCAAGTTAAAAGGCAACAAACCTCATTGTCTCCCTCTGTTGCGCAGACTGGGGTATCATAGCTTACTGCAGCCTCAAACTCCTGAGTTCAAGTGATACTTCTGCCTCAGCCTCCCAAGTAGCTAGGATTACAGGCCCATGCCACCATGCCTGGCTGATATTTTTATTTTTTATAGAGATGAGATCTTGTTGTGTTGCCAAGACTGGTTTTGAACTCCTAGCCTCAAGCAATCCTCCAACGTTGGTTTCCCAAAATTCTAGAATTATAGACGTGAGCCACCAAACCCAGCTCATGTGTTCTTAATATCCAAAAAAGCATGTTTTCACATCAAGCACCCAAGAGGCATGCCCCAGAGAGGGCACAGGGACTCAGTTGAACACCAGTTCTGTGAAATCCTACTCTGCCCTGTGCTTTGGGCATTAGATACTGTGGGTATAAAGTGGGTATGGAGCTGCCTCTGTTATGCCCAATTTGGATCTGTTTCCATCTGGCCAGTGAAACTGCCCAGAACTCACTCTCATGTAGCCCTCTAAGACAAAAACAACTCACAGAGAGAACCAGAATCTAACTCACTAGTCCCACCCATCCTCATGGTCTAGTGGCCAGGAGGAACCTTTTGAGGACATGTGTGCTATGGTGGTGTCTCATATCAGCTTTTCCTCTGTGGACAGGAATTCCTGCTGAAGATTTTCTGTGTGTTCCGGAACCTAATGAAGATGAGTGTCTTCCCTCGGGACTGGATGGTGATGAGACTGCTCACAAGCAAGTGAGTATAGAAGGGCCCTTCAGCATCACAGAACTGTTCTCAGACTAAGGAGCGTATGTACTAGAGAGAGAGAGCACAAGCAAGACAGATGAAGACCACGGTCATGGGAACAGAGAGGAGAATGAAAATGGGGAAAATGTTTGTATGCACAGTCATCAGACTTGGACATTCATAAGAATAAAGAGAATCAAAGATAATTTTTAAATGGAGTCTAAATGCCTGCTAGATGATGGCATAGTAAGAATAGAAAAGGAAATGTTAAGGATTTGAAATGTAATACTCTGAAGTATTTCCCTTGAGGAAGGCCTGCTAGGTGGCCTGTTGCCCTTTGCTGCTCTGTAGCTGTAGGCATAGTCCCAAGTCCCCCTCTTAATTTGAGTTGTGTTGTCTGCCAGATAGATCTTGCTTCCCACAGCTAGTACCAATTACTCACCTGAGACCTGGCTGCAAGTCTCTGATGGGTTCTGACTCCTGATACAGAATTCACTCTAAGGATAACCCTATCCCATCTGCCTCATTCATATTTCTAACCTGTGCCTCCTCTTGGCAAACCAGACAAGTGATACAGGTGGTAAGGGGCTGGCTCATCTGGTCTCCCTCTACTCAGGAGTAGGCTACTTGGCCTCTGTGCTCTAGCCCATGACCTCCTTCCACTGATCTGCCTTTAATGTTGGCATGATAAAGAATATAGTGGAATTATTTGTTAGATATATTAGCAGGATATTAGCATGGTCTTTCCACTTTGTACCTTATATATAGGGCACTGTAACTTTTTCCAAAACTGAAAACATTTTATATGGAACAGAAAAATTGTTATAAACAAAGTTGCACTGATATTTCCTCGAATAGTGACTTTTTCCTTTGAATCCCTCTTGTTTCTACCTCTTAGCTCCTCTCAGAGTACTTCAGGTTCCCCAGCCTGCCCTCCAGGGGCAGCCTTTTTTTTTTCAAGGCTTTTACCCTTTAAATGCTTTTACCCTCTGCTTGTGGACTAGTCTCTCTAATGCACTGTTTTTGCCTTGTTCCTCTTCTGCACCAAAGCCCAGGGGCACATTGTTATTAAACATATGTCCTTTTGCCAGGCAATCAAGGTCTTGTGTAATCAAACCTATGTGTCCTACTTTACTTCATCTCCACTTTACTGTTCCGGTGAGACAGCCTCCCTTTTCCCCTTATGTACTCAAGCTGAGATTGGGAATGCTACTCTAGACCAAGAACTGAAATCAAATGACTCACAGATGAAAATAATAATATATGAGCCGGGCTCGGTGGCTCAGCCTGTAATCCCGCGCCTTGGGAGGCTGAGGTGAGTGGATTGCCTGAGCCCTGGGTTTGAGACCCGCCTGGGCAGGCGAAACCTCATCTCTACAATAAATCAAAAAAAATTAGCCGGGCATGGTAGCGCGTGCCTGTAGTTCCGGCTACTCGGAAGGCTGAGGCGGAAGGATCGCCGGAGCCCAGCAGGTCGAGGCTGCGGTGGCCGGAAGCGGCCACTGCACTCCAGTCTGGGCGACAGAGTGAGACGCCAACTCAAAAAAAAAAAATAATAATAATAATAATAATATATGGCAAAAACAAGGATTTATTAATTATAAACTCCTACTATCAAGTAGAATAATAAGATTATTTTAAGTCCTGCAAAGTGAGCATAATATGTGTTGACTACCCAGAGGTCCCCAAAATATTAGAATCACTCTTTGAACTGGAAAAAAAACTTAAAAAACCATCAAACTCTATCCACTTCCTTTTATATGCAGGGAAACTGAGGCCCAGAGAAAAGAAGGCTAGGTAATGGCAGAACCCATTGATGTCCTGCCGACTGTGGGGCATTTCTCTAAGACTGGTTTTCTGTAGAGATTGTGCCATCTTCCCTTTTCTTTAGAGTCACATCTTACATTGGAACAAGTTGTACTCAAGAAGTTTGCATATAGGCCATAGACAACTGATGCTAAGCTATCTGATGCCATTGTTTGTCTTTTAATTCTGCCAATGCCATTTTTCCTTATTTCAGTATTATAGTTACTACTGTCCAGTACCTGTCCTCTGCATTGCATAAGAATTTCACAGAGACAGACTTTGACTTTAAGGTAAGTGCTCCTAAAATCCATCAAGTCTTTGTGGTAACCATAGAAAGCCAAAAACCAAACTGAACACTTGTTCTTGCTTTATTAATATATTCATAATACAAACAGCTTTCAAGCATTATGATGATTAGAATATGACCTGGGTGCCCCCCTGTTGGAAGTGTTGGTAGTCAGATATCCATGAGTATACTTTCTAGTCCAGAGTCAACATTGTTGGCTTGAGAAAGAGTCAAGAAAGAAAAAAATTCCTGTTCACAAAGAATTTTTAAATGGTGAGATCAGGATCTTAAGAATATAAAATGGATTCCATGCTACATGCATGTATTTAGTAACACTCCCTGCAAGGTTAAGGTCTTAGACCATCACATGTTTCTACTTTCTTTGTTTCTCTAGGTGTGGAATTCTTATTTTAGCCTGGCAGTTCTGTTCATAAATCAGCCAAGCCTTCAGCTAGAAATCATCACTTCAGCCAAGAGGAAGAAGATTCTAGATAAGTAAGACACATGTCTCCTGTTCATCTCCCTACCACTCACCCTGATGGGGTTATATTTCCATGAGAGGCTCCTTCAGAAGTCCACAAAGTTCTCAGCTGAGTAGTTTCCCAAGGAGCCAAGTATGAGAGTTCAGTTGAGAGCCATTTGGCTTAGCATTTTGGGAAGCGTTAGAAAAAAAAATAGTGGTTTCATAAGGTTCACAGCCCTATCTTCCTGAATCTTCTCCCACTAACAGCTGGCTTCTGTGTTCCTATTCCCAGGTATGGGGACATGCGTGTGATGATGGCTTATGAACTGTTCAGCATGTGGCAAAATTTGGGTAAGTTTTTTCTCCTTATTCTTCTCTTTCACATTATTGCATAGCCAACTAAAAAGTAACAAGACTACTCACGTCTCCCAGGCTTTGTGAATGTTAATTCAGGCCCAAGAGATCCTTACATATCTTTAACATAACACTTCAGATGGATGGTGTAGCACATATGCATAAAGCCCTTGGCAGGAAGAGTTTGACTGAGAAATAAGACCCCAGTAATACATATGGACAATCTCTTTTTGAGAACCAAAGTTAAAAGGAAAAACAAGAAGAGAAGGGCTCCAGTAGTTTTTTCCAGTTTGAGAACCCATGCCTGTAAGATCCTCTGTGATCTTCGTGCCCCAGTCTGGATGTTGCAGCCTCAAAAGGACAGTCTTGGAGATACCTAGCACAAGAGAAAAAACAGCCATTAATTTCAATAAAGATTGAAACACTTGTTGGGTATCTGTTTTCATACATCCAGCTAAGGTACACTGATTGCATAAAGGAACATGTGAGAAAGGAACTGCAGCCTCTGAGTGAGATTGATTTTGGCTCCTCTTGCTTGCACAGCTTCTGCTTTGAATGCTTTGAAAATATCCACTGCTTTGAATCTAATCTTGTTATGTCAGTGTTTTTGGTAGAATTTTTGGGTTGCCCTGGTGACTGGGTGGCCCATTTTGTGATACTATAGGGTTCTGATGGCCTGCCAGGATACTAGAGAAGATGCTATTACTGTTGCAAATCTGCTTTCAACTGAGCTCATGGTTCTGAAGCTGCAGGAAGATGGCCACAAAATCTTCGATCCTCTGTTAGCCATCCCCACCACTAACCTAGAGGGGCAATCAAGGTGCGAGGTGTACCTGCCAGCAGTGGGGCCTCCCATCCATGAGTAGAGGTGCATTTTCCCAAGCAGACTCTGCAGCTTCAGTGCTCTTATTTCCTGCATCTAGCACAGTTTGGACATGGGATTTTAACCCTGATGTTGACTCTGAAATTCCCAGAAATGCAAGAGACTGGCAGCTATACCAATTACCAGGTTTGGAATATGCAGAAAATATGAAAAAATCAGCCTCAGGGCTCGCATTTACTTCTTAGCATTTTCTTCTTTTCAAAATGCCAGATTTGCCTGATTATGTTGTTTCTGCCTCATTGCTTTTGGTGAAAATAACATTCTCTAGTCCCTGAGAGCTGGTTTTACTTAGCTACAGTAATCATTGCACAGGCTTACAGTTTGTCTCCTCCTTAGTCTCTGAAGGACTGAAAGCAGAGCTCTGGAAGATGGTTCACCTCTGTTTCACCATTACAAGAAAGAGAAAAGTCTTATCCCATAGTCCTCAGTGCTGGTTCTGACTTCTCAGAACACGCCCATGATAGCAGACTAATCAGAGGGAAACACCACTTATTTACCATGGAAAGGCTTCATTAAGAAAGTTGAGGGATGAACTGAGCTGAGCTGAGTAGGTATAGTGCTACCATCAGAAATGCAGTATGAAGACAAGGGGAGTTCAGGGCAGGCAAAGAGAGGGACTCTAAACCAGTCTGCTAGGTTGGGGCTGTGTGGAGACTCCTACTAGCTCAGGAGTGGGTGGCCTCTCTCACATACATGAACACAGGTAGTGAAAGGCCCATGGACTTTAGACCTCTGGTGGTTAGACCAGAGACTAGAATAGCCTCATCACTTGAATGCCTCTGGGCTAGAGGTAGAAACTGTAGAGAGAATGCATTGTGTTTAAGTAAAAATATGTGGATTTTCTTTTTAAACAAATGCTGTGAATAGACCATCTGAAACTATGGTAGGTTACTCAGAAACCCGTTCTGTCTACAGTTGTAAACTCTGTTCCTTGACCTCAGAGAGATTTTCAGATACTTTGTGGAACCTTTCAGGAAATTCTTTGGAAAAGTCGTTTTTGTTTTTTGGGTTTTTTATCTGTTGCACATTTGCTTTAACCAGATTAAGCCAATTGTATCTATTAACTCTAAAAAGATGAGAGGGAGTATCCCAGAAAACCATAAGAAAATGCTTGCTAGCTGGGCTCGGTGGCTCAGCCTGTAATCCCATGCCTTGGGAGGCTGAGGTGAGTTGATTGCCTGAGCCCGTGGGTTCGAGACCTGCCTGGGCAGGCGAAACCTCATCTCTACAATAAATCAAAAAAATTAGCCGGGCGTGGTAGCGCGCGCCTGTAATTCCGGCTACTTGGAAGGCTAAGGCGGAAGAATTGCCGGAGCCCAGCAAGTCGAGGCTGCGGTGGCCGGAAGCGGCCACTGCACTCCAGTCTGGGCCACGGAGTGAGACGCCAACGCAAAAAAAAAAAAAAAAAAAAGAAAAGAAAATGCTTGCTTTGCTCTCAGAAGCTTTCAGTACCAATCATAGCATGTGCTGTGGCCCCACTTGGGAAGCTTCCATAGAAAAAGCAAAGCAGTCATGAACTAATATGTGCTGGATTTTGTCATTCAGGTGAACATAAGATCCACTTTATTCCGGGAATGATTGGTCCTTTTCTGGGTGTAACACTGGTCCCACAGCCAGAAGTGCGGAATATCATGATTCCCATCTTTCATGACATGATGGACTGGGAGCAGAGGAAAAATGGCAACTTCAAACAGGTAAGACAACACCTAGCAGTATCCAGGATGTTCACAGGAATGATCCCCTTCTGCTTAGGCAGGTGGCTTATATGACCAGGCCATGGTTCATTTGGGAATGGACTACAGCTTGGCCAACTTGAATCCTGTTTAAGGATTTTTCCTTACTTGCTGGCCAAAATTGATTTGTAGATTTTGTTCATGCAGTTAGAGGTCAGAAAAGATTCAGAAGAAAGAAATGAACATCATGTAGCTTTCTGATCAAAAAGAGAGTGACTGGCCAAGTTTCATTCAGGGAAGGAACCTGGAAGCATGTTCTTCCTCTCTAGAGGATTCCCACTGTATGATTCGGGCACTTCTAGGGCTGGAACCAGACCAGATGACTTCTCCATGGCTCAGGGTAGCCCAGGATTTCATAGACTATCATACAGAGGGGTTGGTCCAGATTCTTGGCTTCTACTAAGATTCTAAGTAATCTACTAGAACCTTGCAGGGGGATAGTGGCTTCAGGCTATCTCCCTGTAAGGTTCTGCCACCACTATGGTGAAAGAGATGATTCCTGTCTTGATATCTGTAGTTCCAGGGAATAGTACTAGAACCAATAGGAGCTACTGGTGGGGAAACCAGTTTTAGTTATAAAAGAAATAACTTGCAGCAAAAACTGTCTACTATGAACTGGTTTGATTTGGGAGATAGGGAGTTTCTCTTTGCTAATGATCTCCAAGCAGAAGTTCCCAGGAGGCCTCCAGGGGAAATTTCTGCATTGACTTGGGAATTGTACCAGTTTCCCACAAATCTCACTTCTGAACTTGTGATTCTAGCATAAACCAATCGTCTTAGAATAGATGACTGTAACAGTGAAAAGAAGACCAGGCAAACAGTAATTTTTTAACTTTTATTTATTTATTTTTACAGTTATATAAAGTAAAATTCATTCTTTTGATTTATGGTTCTATGCATTTTGGCAAATGCATAGCTGAGTAAACACCACTGCAGTCAAGAGTTTTTAAATTCCTAAGATTTCTATCTCGCTGTCCCTTTGTAGTTAGACCCTTCCCCTCTCCTTAACCAATGCAACCACCAATCTATTCTTTATCACTATAGTTGTACCTTTTCCAAAATGTCATATAAGTGGAGTCAAGCAGAATGTAGCTTTTTGAGACTGGAACTTTCACTTAACATAATGCTTTGAGAGATTTATCCTTGTTATTTCATGTATCAGTAGTTTTTCTGCTGCTGAGTAGTATTTAGTTCATTCATTCACCATTAGAAAGTTATTTCCCTTTTTTGGTTATTATGAATAAAGCTACTGAAAACATTTCTTTACACGTTTTTATATGAATAGGAACGTTCACTTTTCTTGGGCGAATACCTAGGAATAGGCTTGTTGATAAGTGTATGTTTAGCTTCATAAAAAGATATCAAACTGTTTTTCAGAATGAAGTCCCAACAGCAATGTATGACTGGTTGCTCTATATACTAATCAGTACTTAGTATTATCTGTTTCTTTGTTTTAGCCATTCTAATTGGTATGTATTATATATCATTGTGGTTTTAATTTCCATCTCCCTAATGACTAATGATGTTAAGCATCTTTTTATGTACTTATTTACTACCCTTATATTTCTTTGGTGAAATGAGTTCAACACTTTTGTTCATTTTCAGTTGTGTTGTTTGTTTCTTTTCTTTTCTTTTCTTTTTCCTTTTTTTTTTTTTTTTGAGTCAGAGTCTCACTGTGTCACCCAGGCTGGAGATAAGACTGTTTTTGCAAAGAAGAATAACTGAATGAAAAAATCCATAAAAAGTCTGAAAAGAAAAATAGGGTAACATCGTATATAATGACTTGGAAAGTAAAGTAGTAGGATGGTGACTTTAAAAGTAGATTGAGAAACCGAGGAAATACAATTAAAAATAGACTAAGACACTCTGAGATACCCCCTAACTCCAGTCAGAATGGCAATTATCAATAACTCAAAACATAACAGTTGCTGGAGAGGGTGTGGCGAAAAGGGAATACTTCTACACTGTTGGTGGGAGTGTAAACTAGTGCAACCTCTGTGGAAAGCAGTGTGGCGATTCCTAAAAGCTCTAAACACCAGCCTCCCATATGACCCTGCGATCCCCCTACTGGGAATATACCCTGAAGACCTCAAATCACTTTATAAAAAAGATACCTGCACTCGTATGTTTATTGCAGCATTGTTCACAATAGCAAGAACCTGGAAGCAAACTTGCTGTCCATCAAAAGAGGACCGGATTAAAAAAATGTGGTACATATACACAATGGAATACTACGCAGCCATAAAAAAGAACGAAATCATGAATTTCTCAGCAAC
>CAUYQG010003830.1:0-61322 GCA_963574415.1 Tarsius wallacei
TGTACCTCACATCTCTATAACATAATTTTAAAAAGACATCATACATTCCAAGTTAGGGTGTTAACAGAGGTGTGAGGGATACACAAAGTTTGCATTCCTCAGAGTATTTACCATTTTAACCACTTAATTGATGTCAAATCAACATGCAATCAGTTGAATATATTTTAAGTGACATTATATATATATATATATATATATATATATATATATATATATATATCCACCTGTGAAGCCGTGAACAGCATAATCAAGGCAGTGAACATATCCATCACCCCAAAGATCTACTTGTGCCTTTTTATAACCCCCCACACCTCTTTTTCCTTCATCTGCCTTTCTGTCCACAAATTCGTCAGTCACTGTAGATTACAGAGTCATTCGTCACTATAGATGGGTTTGCATTTTCTAGAAATGTGTAGTACTGTATTTTTACTTGATTCATTCATTCACTATAATTCTTTGGAGAGTAAT
Source organism: Tarsius wallacei (assembly GCA_963574415.1). Lineage (NCBI taxonomy): Eukaryota > Metazoa > Chordata > Mammalia > Primates > Tarsiidae > Tarsius > Tarsius wallacei. The sequence continues at coordinate 469 of CAUYQG010003830.1, forward strand.
CCATGTTATAGAATGTATCAATCACACATTCATGTTAGTTGCTAAGCAGTATTCTATTATATTAATATAAAACAGTTTATGCATTCACCTGTTGATGGAACTTTGGGTTATTTAAAGCTTTGGGCTACAAAAAACAAAGCTCCTGTGAACATTTCTGTTCAAGTCTTTGTGTGGACAAAATATTTCTCTTGAGTAGAATGGAGCAGATGGCTTAAGAGTAGAATGACTGGATCATATAGCAGGTGTAACTGTGTTAGAAACTGCCAAACTCTTTTTCAAAGTGATTGTACTATTTTACATTCTCACTAGCAGTAAATGCAGGGTAAGTTACTCCACATTCTTGTCAGGAGTCAATATGCTCAGTCTTTGTGATTTTAGCCATTCTGATAGGTATACGGCGTTATCTCACTGTAGTCTTAACTTGCATTACTTAATAACTAATGGAGTTGTTTATTATTTCAGTTGCTTCTTTGCCACAAGGGTATATTTTCTTCAGTAAAGTGTCTACTCAAATTATTTGACCATGTTTAATAAACAAGTTGTTTGTTTTTGTTTTTCTTTTACTGAGTTTTGGGAGGAGATGTATAAATATTTTTTTCTGAATATAAGTCCTTCATAATATAAATGATTTTAATTTTTTCTTTTTTATTGGTTTTAAATCATTGGATTATAATAAGCCATGTTGCAATTGTCTCTATGCTTCTTGTGTTTATTTGGGGTTCATTGTGCTTCTTGGATCTGTGGGTTTATAGTTTTTGTCAAATTTGAAAATTTGTCATGCTTTCTTCCTTCAAATATTTTTGTTCTGCCCCTGTCTTCTTGCTTTGGCTATTTAAGTCACATTAGGCCACTCAAAATTGCCCCACTGATGCTCTGCTTATTTAAAAAAATGTTCCTTTCTCTCTGTGTTTCATCTGGATAGTTCCTATTTTCATGTCATTATGTACTAATCTTTACACCTGCAACGTTGCATTTGTCATTAATCTCTTCCAATATATTGTCCACCTCATACATTTTAGTCTTCATTTCTAGAACTTCAATTTTTGTCTCATAAATCCCATAGACATATCAAGTTATGAACACACAGAACTGTTATATAACTGTCTTAATGTCTTTATTTGCTAATTGCTATATCTGTGTCAGTTCTGACATTCAGTTGATTTTTCCCCTAGGTATGAATCATACTTTTTACTACTTTGCCTGTTTTCAACAATTTTGTATTGAGTTCCAGACATTGTGAACTTTACTTTGTTGGGTGCTGAGTGCTTTTGGATTCTCCTAAATATTCTTGAGCTTTGTTCTTTGTACACAGTTGATTTACTTGAATGCTGTAAACTTACTTGGATGATGATTTACTTTGATCATGCTTTTAAGATTCAGTAGTCAAGACAGGAGAGGTATTTCAAACTCATTATTTCCTACTATTGATGAGGACATTTCAGTGTGCTTTGCCCAATGCACTGGAAATCATGGGATTGTCCAGTTTGGCTGGTGGGAAGAGGTGCCATGTTCAGCCTTGTCACTGCCAGGCATGGTTGCCTTTCATCTGTTTATGCAATTTTTTCCAGACCTTGAGTGGCATTCTCATACACACATTCAGCAGCACTCTGCTGAAGACTTGGGGGCTTGCTGCAGGCTCTAGAGCTCTCCTTTTGTGAAACTCTGTTATCCAGGATGCTGTCCCCAAAACTCTCAGCTCCATCTCTTCGATTCAGGGACCTGGCCTGGCCCTGCCTGGACTCTGCCCCCATATGTCATGTCCCAGAAAGGCTCTCAAGGTACTAAGATGAGGAAGTAATAGGGCATACATGGTTTTTCCCATCTCTTGGGATCACATCCCTACATTGTTTGATGCTAGTGTCTTGGTAACTCTTATTTCATATATTTTGTCTATTTACTTATTTTTTTCAGATTGGGTGGTAATTCTATTCCCTACTACTCCATCTTATTGAAAGCAAATGTCCCTAAGTGTATTCATTTTTATCCTAAATGACAACTGGTAAGTGCCTCAGCCTTTTAAATGATTAATAAAATATTCCCACAGCAACTGTGATGTCCATATAATAACGGAGACTCAAATATCCCTTTGTGAAATACTTCACATAAAAAGAAAGCCAAAACCAACTCCAAACAAAAAAGCAGGTGACTTCCACCATAATTGTTTTTGTGTTGTTTAATGGACATTGCCTTGAGTAAATATTTATCACTTTATCTTTTTAAAAATTGCTTTCTAAAATGAATACATTCATACTATTCTTCAGGAACTGTATTTATTAAAGTGCTATGTATTAACTTTGATTTTCATTGCCAACTTAAAACTCTTCTGAAGAGACTATAGAGATAAACACTGAAACTATTGATTTTACCCTTCTTTCTTTCTTTTTTCTTTTCTTTTTTGTTTTTGTTTTGTTTCTTTGAGTCAGGGTCTCACTCTGTCACTCAGACCAGAGTGTGGTGGCACCATCATGGCTCACCACAGTCTCAACTCCTGGGTTCAAGAGATCCTCCTACCTCAGCTTACTGAGTAGCTGGGACTACAGGTGTGTGCCACCACATCCAGTTAATTTTTTGATTTTTATATTTATCTTTATTTATTTAGTTATTTACTTTGTAGAGACAAGGTCTTGCTATGTTTCCCAGGCTGGTCTCGAACTCCTGAGCTCAAGCAATACTACCATCTCGGCCGGGACTATTGGCATGAGCCACTACACCCAGCCTACTCTTTTTTTAAAATTCAAGATTCTTTTATATAAATTTAATTTTAGAGAACATACATTTAAAAGCACAGTAAAACAATGAAAATATTTCATAAGAAAGAAAATATAATTTTTGTATGAGTAAAACATATCAATCTATAGAATTTCCAATCAATTACTTAGACTGTTACCTACAGGTAAAAATAGCTGTTTGGCCTGAATTGACTGCTTGGTTGTTTTGAAATCCCCAGCAATTCTATTTGATTGCTCAGATCATTATATAGTATGAAACTGGCTGGCTATTTCACTGAACTGACTCTCAGGGTCCGTCAAAAATGTCTGAACTGGCTGTAAGTGAAGCCACAGCCTCTGTCTGGAGATGGTAGTCTCATGTTGGAGGCTACGGGTTCTGGCAAGTGCTGAGAAAATGTATGTGAATCTTTCTTTCTTTTTTCAAATTATTTTTCTATTTTTTTATTTCAAAGATGTGGGGTACAATTCAGGGTTAAGTATACAAATGTTCATGATGCAGGTACCCTTGTTGGTGAGGTGTGTGCCCCCTTTCCCAGGCAGATTTCCACTTCTGCCAAACCCACTTCTCCGTCCCCCTTCTGGCAGTTTCCCGCTACTGCCAATTCTTTTTTTACAGTATTACAATAATTGTTCAAGGTCCGCTTATGAGTGAGAACATGTGATACTCAGTTCTTTGTTTCTGTGAAAGATCACTCAGTACTATAGATTCTAAGTCCATCCAGGTTGCTGTGATGTTCAGGATTTTGTTCTTTATGGCTATGTAATATTCCATCATGTATATGTACCACATTTTTTTTTATTCAGTCCTCTTTTGATGGGCAGCATGGTTGGTTCCATGTTCTTGCTACTGTGAAAAATGCTGCAATAAACATTTGTGTGCAGGTATCTTTTTTATAGAGTGATTTGGGTTCTTCTGGGTATATTCCCAGTAGGGGGATTGCAGTGTTGTATGTAAGGTCAATTTTTAGGTCTGTTAGGAATTGCCACACTGTTTTCCACAGAAGCTGTACTAGTTTACACTTGTACCAACAGTGTAGAAGTGTTCCTGAGAATCTTTCTTATGCTGTTATGCTTTTTGTCAGAGGACTTTATAGTAGTATCAAGGATCCTTGGACCTAGGGTATTTGTGAATTTGAGGAAAGAGTAGGTGCTTGCAAATTGCCCATGGCAGGCATTATATGCATAACAGCAAGCGAGAGAGGAAATCACAAACAGAATTCTCCCATTTACACAATACATAGAACGCTGATATTAACTAAATTAAACACACATTGTCAAGAAATTGGCCTAAAATTTGCCCACCAACCACTGCAAAACCCAAATAGAAAACTCAAATGGCATTCAATAAATAGACTGGAATTTTCATGTTGAATTACAAAGTAGTTCTCAGCACGTCTTGTCATTGAAAGCCCAGTAATCGTTATGGTACCCATAGACCTACTTAAAACTTCTTCCTGAGAGTGACAATGGGGTTTTTGCTTAGAATGTTATTTTGGGGATTAAGAAACCCAGGCAAAGCTTAACTTGGAAGAATAACATGGTTTCTTTCAAATTTTAATAGTTTAAAGCCACGTTGACAATTGCACATTTACAATCCCAGTTTCTCTCCTAACTGAATGGCTTTGCTACAAATGAAACAATGCCAGCCAAATGGAGCATTAGGAAAGAAATGATCATGGTATAAGATGAAGCCTGGGATACAGGTGACAGTAAATTACAATTCAAATGCAATGTCTCATAGATCCACATAATTTTAGACGTGGGAAATACTTTAACACACAGCTAATATGTTTTCTAATTTTGCAGATACCCCAGGCAATTAAGTGACTTCACACAAAAACAGGATAAAAGCCCAGCAGAACAGATCTACTGTTAGTAGTTCTCAGAGTCTCACCTGGAAGGTGACCAGGTTTGTTGTCACTGATAGCTCAATAGAGTGTTTAAAGGTAAGGGACACTGGCTGATGGTTGGTGGCAAGTGTGCTTCTTTCTGCCTCAACACAGTGGGGTTGTCACTCATTACCTATGACAAGGGATGCCTCTTTCCCACCACTGCAGATCTAATGTTTCAGGGAAATGCACAGTGACTTGTGCTTATTAGAAACAAACAAAGGCTAGGCACAGTGGCTCACACCTGTAATATCAGCATTTAGGGAGGCTGAGGCAGGATGATTGCTTGAGCCCAGGAGTTTGAGACCAGACTGGAAAACATAGTAAGATCTCATCTCTTCAAAAAAAAAATAATAATCTAAACATTAGCTGGGTATGGTGGTGGTGGGCACCTCTAGTCCCAGCTACTTGGGAGACTGAGGCAAAGGATCACTGGAGTCCAAGAGGTCAAGGGCTGCAGTGAGCTTAGATTGTGCCACTGCACTCCAGTCTAGGTGACAGAGTGAAATTCCAACTCAATAAATAAATAAATAATTACCCTTGAATTCTTAGACTAGGGAAGGCAGCTCAGGGTAGTGGTGAATAGCACAGATCCAGGTGTGAATCACACTGATTGCTGCGTGAAATTGTACAACTTCATTTCTCAAAGTCTTACTTTCCATATCTGAATAAATAAAATTGTTCCAGTCTCAGAATGTTGAGTAAGGACTAATCACATATAAAATGTTTGACACAGTATCTGTCAAACAATATTATCCATTGTTATCATTAAACCAGGCGGGACAGCTCGTCTTCTGGGCTGCTTTTCCTGGAAAAGCACTGTCATCCAGTAGCCCCTTATTTTACTCTAGATTCACAATGGGGAAAGGTGACATTTCAATAAGGTTACAAATTTGTCGGAACAATCACGGAAGAAGCTGTCATATGCATCAAGTATGGAATATTGTCAACAAAGGGTATCAGAATTGAGACCATATTATTACCAAGTTCTCTGCAGAGTTACCTGGGGTCACAGGCTTCTCAACGAATTGTGGGCTTGGAGCAGAGTGTCATATCACATACAGTGTCAAGGAGCATCAAGGTCAGCATGGTGGTGATGGCAATGACCCTTGAGAATCTGGAATGAGGGGAAGGGCTTTCTTCACCTCTTTACCTTCTTTATACCCTTAGTTCCCTCCAGATAAGCTGGATTTAGAGAAGGACCAGCAGCCATGTGGCTAAGCTGGTAACAGCTTCTGGAAACTCAAAGCAGCAGTTGAATAGGAGAAAGTGAAGAGGTGAGAGAGAAAAGTTGGAGAATGAATCAACTCAATGCCAAGTGTCTCTTTGCCCCTTGGACTAGAACTAGAGAGTCAGTGTATGTTGGCACAGTAATCACCTATATACCCTATTTTCCTCTTCTTATTTTTAAAGATCTCTTCCTCTTCTTATTTTTAAAGATGAATAAAAGTGAGGAAGATCAAAATATTTATTATTCTCCACAGGATTTGTTTGGACATAGGGCCATGTAAAGGCTCTCAGGAAGCATGTTTCCTCACTGTGAGTGGGCCCCTTGCACTGCTATACCATGTGTGATGAAAACACAATTAGCCTTCCAGTGTGCTCGGCACTTTCCAGATCTCCTAACTCCTTGGTGTCAGATACCACAATGTACAAGCAGCCACTTACATCCACTTTTATGAAAGGTTTCTGAGTGCTAAAAAGAATAGATTATCTCTGCCAAATCTGCAATAAAGTTTCTGCCTCTATCTGATGGGTCATATTCTCATGATTGTACAGTAATCCAAATCAAAGACAAGACCATTTACATCATCCAAAGAGTGGGACACTGAAAGATATATAACATGCATTTGATTCTCAGAGCTATATTTGCTCTAGACTAAATATTGTAATCGTGTCTAATAACAACCTATAAAATAACTATTAGAATAAATCCTTCAGAGTATAATATAGATACAAATCAGGAATGCAAATCAAATATAACCATCTTATTTAAATTGCTCAGATCTTAATGGTCTGACTTCTACATTTTCCTTACATGCTGTCTCAGTGTTAACTTCCCTGTGCTCACACTCAGTAGTAATGTGTTGGCGTGTGACTGCTGGTGAGCAGAGATGATGTCCCACCTTTTCACCACTGACAAGCACGGCTAGCACAAGTAGATACTCAAAAGATACTTGTTTATTATTCAATAAAATAGTACATAAACCAGAAACTGTGAAATATAAAGATCAATGCAAATTTTAAGTTGAAAAGAACAAACCAAAACCCCCCCAAAGCTACAGTGTTTGAAGTAGTGTCAACTTGCAGGCTGCTTCATGTACATTGTAAGTCATAAACATGTGATAACACATGTTCGTGATTGTTCTGAGGATAAAATAAACTGTTTTGTCATTTTTGTAAACATTTTTATTTTGTTTGAGAACCAGGGTGCCTGTGAAGATTTGTTACATAGATGCGTGTGAAGAAGTTTTGACTCCCGATGAGGCTCCTCCTGGCTGTGAGCGTGGTACCCAAAGGATATTGCTGCATCCCTCATTTCCCCTCCCTCCCTCCCCCTTTACTAGTGTCCAGTGCAGGTTGATCTCATCCATGTGCCCAGGTGCCCAGTGTAGAGTACCCACATATGAGGGAGAGCATGCAGGATTCAGTTTTTTGCCTCTGTGATAATTCATTTAGAATGAGGGCCTCCAGCTGCATCCATGTTGCTGCAAATGTCATGATTTCATTCTTCTTTACAGCTGCATTGTATTCCACAGTGTATATGTACCATGTTTTCTTTATCCAGTCCACTGTAAATAGGCACCTGGGTTGGTTTCATGTTTTCACTATTGTGACTCGTGCTGCAATAAACACACGAGTACAACAGGTGTCTTTTTGACAGAATGATTTTTGCTCTTTTGGGTATATACCCAAAAGTGGGATTGCTGGGTCAAGTGGTAGATCTATTTTTAGTTCTTTGAGACGTCTCCAACCTGCTTTTCAGGAAGGCTACACTAGCCTGCGTTCCCATCAACAGTGTATATGCATTCCCTTTTCTCCACAGTCTCACCAACATCTGCTGGGCTTTTTTTTTTTTTTTTTTTTGACTTTTTAATAAATCATTCTGACTGGTATGAGATAGTATCTCACTGTGATTTTGATTTGCACTTCTCCAATGACTAGCGATATTGAACATTTTTTCATATGTTCATTGGCTGCTTACATATCTTTCTTTGATAAATGTCTGTTCATGTCCTTTGCCCACTTTTTAAAATAATTTATTTGTTATAGAGCTATGGGGTAAAAGTGAGGATTTACTACATAGTGGGCTGCATGCAGGGGAGGTTTGTGCTTCAACCTCACTTCTCCTGATAGTGGACCAGGTGCCCTTTGTGTTGTTATGTGCCCTTCCCCCTCCTCCTTCCCTCCCACCCCTAGCAGTGCCCAGCGACTACCAATCCCACCTTTGTGCTAATCTGACTAGTGTTCAGAGCCCACTCATGAGTGAGAACACGCGGTATTCAGTTATTTGTTTCACTCAATATGATGGTCTCCAACTGTATGCAGGTTGCCACGAAGGTCATAATTTCGTTCCTTATGGCTGGGTAATACTCCATTGTATATGTACCACATTTTCTTTATCCAGTCCTCTTTCTTTCTTTTATTTTATTTTCTTTTTTCTTTTTTTTTTTGAGTTGGAGTATCACTCTTTCACTCAAGCTGAAGTGCAGTGGCACACTCACACTCAATGCAGCCTCGACCTGCTGGGCTCAGACAATACTTCTGCTTCAGCCTTCCAAGTAGCTGGAACTACAGGTGTGCACCACCACACCTGGCTAATTTTTTGATTTATTGTAGACAAGGTCTTGCCAAGTTACCCACGCTGGAATCGAACCCCTGGGGTCAGACAAGTCTCTTGACTCCACCTTCCAAATGCTGGGATTGCAGGCATGAGCCACTGTGCTCAGCTATCCAGTCTACTTTTGATGGGCAAGCGGGGTTGGTTCCATGTTTTTGCTCTCATGAATAGTGCAGCAACAAACAAGTGTGAGCAGTATCATTTTGGTAGAGCGATTTATGTTCCATCGGGTATATTCCCAATAAAGGGATAGCTGGATTGTGGGGAAGATCAATTTTTAATTCTTTTAGAAATTGCCACACCGCTTTCCATAAAAGTTGAACTAGTCTGCACTCTCATCAACAGTGTAGAAGTGTTCCCGTTTCTCAGCAGCTGTGTCAGCACCTGTTGTTTTTTGACTTATTAATGATAGCCATCCTTATAGGAGTTTGGTGGTATCTCATTGTAGTTTTGATTTGCATTTCTCTGATGATTAGTGAGACTAAGCACTTTTTCATGTCTGCCAGCTGCCTGTATATCATCTTTTGAGAAGTGTCTGTTCATGGTCTTTGCCCACTTTTTAATGGCATTATCTGTTTTTTACCTTTTACTTCATTTTATTCCTGGTAGATCCTGGATGTTAGGCCTTTGTCAGATGCATAATTTCCAAATATTTTGTTCTTATTCTGTGAGTTGTCTCTTTACCCTCTTGATGGTTTCTTTTGCTATGCAAAAGCTTTTCAGTTTGATGAGGTCCCACCTATGTTAGCTTTGTTTGCCCACTTTTTAATGGGGTTATTTTTTGTTTCTTGTTGATTCATTTACATTCCTTATAGATTCTGGATATTAGGGTTTTGTCCAATGCATAGTTTGAAAATATTTTTCCCATTCTGTGGGTTGTCTCTTTACCCTCTTGATGGTTTCTTTGCTGTGCAAAAGCTTTTTAGCTTGATAAGGAAAAAGGTCCCATCTGCCAATGTTAGTTTTCTCTGCATTTGCTTCTGAGGATTTGGCTATGAATTCATTGCCTAGGTCGATGTCCAGGAGGGTGTCCCCTAGGTCTTCTGCTTTTATAGTTCAAGGTCCTTGATTCATTTTGAGTTAATGTTTGTATATAATGATAGGTAGGGGTCACATTTCATTCATCTGCATATGGTTAGTCAGTGTTACTCTTACGACTTGTTTATTAGGGTGTCCATTCCCCAAAGTTTGTTTTCATTGGCTTTGTCAAAGATGATTTAAATGTAGGTCAATGGTTTTATCTCCAGGTTCTCTATTCTGTTCCATTGGTCTATGTGTCTATTTTTGTAACAGCACCATCCTGTTTGGGCTATTGTAGACTTGTAGTAAAGTTTGAAGTCCAGGAGTGTGATGCCACTGGCTTTGTTCTTTCTGCTCAGGATCTCTTTGAGTATTCAGACCCTCTTTTACTTCTTTGTTAAAGTAAGTATTGTCTTTTTGAGGTCTGTAAAAAATGTTGCCAGTAGTTTGATAGGGATTGTGTTGAGTCTACAGATTGCTTTGGGTAGTATGGACAATATTGATTCTTCTAATCTATGAGCAACTTTCAAAACATCTTTCACTTTAAAAATTTCAATTTAAAAATAATTTAATTTGACATAGTTTGTGTAGGAAGGCAGAGGATATATCACATGCTCTGTCAGCTGTGACCACTCTGCTGTCATCCCAGCTCTCCTCCCATCCCTCATTCACATTGTTCCAGTCATACTGGCTTCACCCAGTTCAATTCTGGCTTAAGGATCTGCATTTGCAGTTTCTCTCCTGAGGTGCTCCTTCCTCTGTGCCTGCTGGGCTTACTTTATCACCCCCTCAGCTCTCTACTTATGCACCTTCTTCTCAAAGACACACTCACTGACTACATGGTGCCAGACAGCTACCCTGCTCTCTAACCCCTTGTCTTGATATCGTTTTCTTCATTTCACTTGTTGCCACCATCTTATTTATTTGTCTATTTGTTTACTCTAGCTCTCTCTCAACCAGAATATAAGCTGCAAATAGCAGACTTTGTCATTTTCTTCACTACTAAATCCTCAGTGTGTAGAATTGTGCCTGACACACAGTGGCATTCAATAGGCAGATATGCATTTCTGAAGTAAATAACTCAATCGGTTGCTCTTGTTCATTTAAAAGTATATTTTTCATGTGTTATGAATAAATTTGTTCAGCCTTTCTTAGTTCATTATGGATTAGAAACAGAACCCCCAAAATGTTCTGTCTGATTCTGACTTTCTTGAGACATATTTTGAGAATATTTTGTGAAAATATTCACCAGTACTCATTACAGCTATGGAGTTACCTAGGACAAAAGGAATGCCTCAGTTTACTATGTTACCTTTACCCAGGAAATATTGAGATGTGCAGAGCCACAATTGGCAATATCATTTAAGTATTTTATGAAAGTTTTAGTGAACTTAGAAAGGATATTTGTGATTTTTTGTTTCTGTTGCTATGTGATGGACATTGTACTTAGTACTTGACATGGATTGATTTTTTGAATTTTCATCCCAGAAAGACTCTGTGAGGGACTATTATTGTACTATTTGTTATGGGCTGAGTTGTGTCCCCCTCAAAATTCATATGTTCAAGTCCCAACCCCAGTACCTCAGAAAGTAACTGTATTTGAAGATGGGGTCTTCAAAGAAGTAACTTAGGTAAAATGAGCTTATACAGGTGATGCCTAATCCACAGCAGGAGACTCATAGAGGTGAGAAATGGGATTTCTACACTGTCCACTACAGGTTCTGATGTGTTGCAGATACTGCTAGTTATCTACCCCAGATATAGACCTTTATTTTTTCTCAGTAGTGGCGTTCTAATTTTATTCTGCAGAAGCTGTGTGTACAAATAAATACTAAATTATCCAGTCTCCCTTAAAGGTAGGTGTGGTGTGTGGCTGGCCATTGCATTGTGGTAAATTCTGGCCATTGAGTTATACACAAAACTATACATCAGAGTTAGCATGGATTTCCTAGTTGCCAACTACTTCCTTAAGTTCTCTCTGATGCAATTCACTTTGTTTTTTTTTATTTATCCTAAAACCATGTCCTTCCTTAGCTTTCAAAATAAAATTCTGATTTTTTTCTCTAATATTTTAGCAAGTTCATTCAAATATCTATTACCACTGCTTTAATGAAGATCTCAGTAATCTCTAATCTGGGCTACAGCAAGAAATTCTTAATCAATCTTTCTTCTGTCTTCAATTCAAATACAGCTTTTCAGTTTGTTATGTCCTGCACATTTTCAGATATGGCTTTGAACCAGTCCTGTGTGAGGCTAAGAACATGAGGCAGAGAATTAGGGAATAATTATTATTCCAGTGACAGTATTATTCCCAGGATGAACTAAACCATCAGACTTCTGGAACAGTGGGGCTTGCCACAACAAATAAACTTAGCCACGAAGTGACACAGGGGATGGAGATACGAAGGATTCTTGGAGATAATAGGAAAATCCATCAAAGATCGGGTGACATCAAGGTCAGTCTTAAAGGATGAGTAACAGTTTCAAAGGCAGGAGGGAAGAGCTCATCAACAGAAGGAAAATAAACAGGAGAAAAATTGCAGAAGTATGCACGAGTACCCATATGTGAAGAATGCAAGTGGGCCTGTGTCTTTGGAATTCAGAGCCTGCAGAGGAAAGGTCACATAGGCCAGGAGTTATCAATTCGCTTGGGCCACAGGACATCCCCAAGAGGCACTTGGGCATGGGGAGTCCTTTTAATTCCTAAATACACTTTTTCCCAAAATGGTCTGTTGAGAATGCCCTTGCTTTCTAGAGGTCATGCCATTTTTCTTTCCTCCCTTCTCTTTTACAATAGATGTTCTCCCACTTCAAAAAACAGAGGTGCACACACCTGGGATTCTCCTACATGTCTTACACATCTGGGATTTTACTATGTCTACTTGCCCCAAGGGGTACAAATCTACTGATCACTAAACAAAGAAATTCTTAAAATACTTCATAGATACATGATAGATAGTGTATGCCTGTGCATAATTTAAAAAGCTATATTCTTGTCAATGCTGGGATGTTTGGAATAATTCAGATAAGGCAGGATTTATTGCATTTTCATGTAATGACCTCAATCTCATCCACCTCTGCAAGATCATCAAAGGATACTTTGCTTCAGTGACTGTGTCTCATGAGAGCAAAGCAATGAGTTCGCTGTAAGAAATGCTAAAAGTTGTGATGCCGTATTTTGTGCAAATGTCATACTGGCAACAAGGCTGAATGATCTATTTACTTGTCTCTCACCCATCCCCCATCTGTCATCTGTCTCTCCATGAACTATCTTAAAGTCCAGAAGGGAGGTAATTCTCATGAAAATGTGAATTTGTATGTTTACTTAAATTGAAAAATAGTGATTGATTTGACGAGGGCTGGCTCTACCAGTTAGGTTGCATGGTACCATTTCCACAAATTGAATATGCTAATTCTATACCTTCACAGTCTTGACAAAAATATATTCAAAATACATAAAATTAAAGTATTTTAATCAAAATTATTGTCACAGCAAAGGTTTTAAAATTAGGAATATTTAAAAGTTCCCAAACTTTTCTATTTCATAAGGTGCCTCTAAGTAAAAGAGCCTAAGAATTAGTCAATGTCATTGAATAATTATTGGTAAAATCTATTTTCTATATTTTCTAGCAACTAAAAAGAGAAGGGAGACTGGATATGACAGTCATTCAGAGCTAAGTCTGGGCCCAATTCCTTTTCCAGGAGATGCCTGCTCTGAGAAGTGTGGCTGGCAGGTGGCCCCTGTGGCTACATCCTCAGAGCCACTGTGACTTCCACACAAATGACACCCTTTCCTGGACTGCCCACAGCCAGGGACTGAGCCTAGCACAGGTACCAGGGCTGGACCATTTCTGCCAAGCCAGGCTCATCATAGGAAGTTTTGCTCTGAGACTCTCTTCCAACCTAAGACCTTCTGAGGACTAAGCTGTGTTCTGAGCCCTTCAAACCCAGTCTCCTCACCTCTCACAAGACTCAGACCTGCACTGCAGCCCAAGGCCCTCCTTTGCTGCTCTTCTTTATCTCTTATAGTCTCTGTAAACCTTTGACATTTCGAGGTTTGTCTTGGAGTCTGTGGCCCTGAGACACTCTACTACCAGGGCATCAGATTTTTTGGTTCTTCGCCTTCCACAACATTGAGAGAGGATTTAATCAAAAGGTCCTCTGTTAAGTAATTTTAAAAATTTGATAATGAGTCTAGTAGTGGGTTAAACGGCATAAAAGTATGATATTCCCCTTCTTTGGTATTAGCTCAGAAACTCAGACCTGGGCTGACTGTGAGACAAAACAGTCACAGGAATGGGTTCAGGACAGGCATACAAGTCAGTCTGGAGAAATGAGACACAAGAATTTGTTGGGTATTTTGGTTAGGAGATTTCTTGTTTAAAAACAAATAATACAGCTACTTGGAAGGCTGAGGCGGAAGGATCACCAGAGCCCAGCAGGTCGAGCCTGCGGTGGCTGGGAGCATGCCACTGCACTCCAGTCTGGCTGACAGAGTGAGACTCCAACTCAAAAAAACAAAAAAATAATTAATCTTACTGGAAGAGACAGATTTCACTTCCTCTTAATGCTGTGTATGTGACTATGATATTGAAGGCCACCAAGTCACTTTCATCCGTGAGGAAAGGAAGCCAACAAGCAGAGTGCTCATGGACAAGGGAATGGCAGAGAGACAGAGTGCAGCCAGACAAGGCGGATCCCAAGGCTCACCTGCCCATGGACATCTGGCCAAGGGGGGTACATAATTTTCCCTGTTTAAGTCTGCTGGTCAGTTTCCCATCACTGCAGCCAAACGCATCCTGCTTGCTTTGACAATGTTGGCCTCTCATTCCTCCACTTGTATTTAAATAAGTCCTGGCTCCAACACGGCCTGGTTTTCTCCCACATGGAGGAGGGGACCTGTCCCTCCCCCAGAGGCTCTCACGGTCGCTTCCCTAATGCCGGGCGTCGCCTCTGCCTGAGCTCTCGTACCTCACACTTCTTCTATGGGACCATCTGGATGTGGAGACCTAAATGAAGGTCTCCTTGACGCTGGACTGGAGGTTCTGTGGCTATATCCTCCACCCCCAGCCTTCACAACTTCCCCTTCAGTCGTTGCCTTTGAGTGTCAGTGGGTGGTTAAGATTTCAGAGATGATGGCCAAGACAAGCTTGTAAAAGAATTAACTTTTAAGCCTATTCTGCTCATTGATTTTCACAAATATGCACATTTGTGTCAACGCATTTGCATGGCGTTGTACACAGTGCATGTGCATGCACATAAGTATGTCTATGTTCTATGCCACACTTGAGACTGTTCTTCCAGTGACATGTCTAGCTCATCACAGGTGGACCAAGCTGAACAGAGACTGGCAGGTTACAGGACTGGTGCAGGGCTCTCCTAGGCCCAGCTGCCTCATGACCTGATGCTTTCATTCCTGAAACTCAGGAACTGTCTAGGGACAGTTCCAGAAGCCGAGGCAGTGAGGTAAGAGGCCTGTGGCAGTGGCTCTTTGCCAATGATCATCACAACATTTACACATGTCAACCACAGGCGTGACTGTGATGGGGCAAGCCAAACTACACATCACCACTTGTCACGGCCACCTGCCACCCAACCCCTCAACTCCATCAGTCTCTCCGATGTTCCTATTCATGCTGTGGCCTTCTCCTCTCTCTTCGTTTGCTGTTCCTGGCTTCTAATTTCCTCCATGTCTTACCTTTTTCACTTACTATCGAGGAAGTAAAAAACACACACAACTGAGTCCCTCTTAAGTGCACACTCTTCTCATTCAAGTCCTGGTAACTGCTCACAATTCTTTCTAAAAATTCCTGTAAGTCTAGACAGCCCATCTTGGAACCTCCCTCTCTCTCTCATGACACTCCGGACACTCTGGTTTTCTTCTACTTTCTCCTACACAGGAAGCTTCTCCCCAACTCCGGGCCTTGGCACGTGTTTCACTCAGCCACATTCAACAGAATCCCTTTTGCCTTTTTGGTTAATCCTCATTTTTTGGGTTCTGGATGTCCTTCCCTGACCACTCAATTTAAAATAGATGCCCCATGTCACCCTCTCTCTGAGTGGCCTACAACATAACACTTTGCACAATTTGTAATTATGCATTGTTACGACTTGAATTGTGTCCCCTCCAAAAGATTATGTTGAAGTCTCAACCTCTATACCTCAAGATGTGACCTTATTCCAATATTGGGTCTTTATAATCAAGTTAAAGCAAGGCCATTAGGCGGGCCCTGATCCAATAAGACATGTGTTCTTGTGCAAAAGGGTGGACCCAGAGATAAGGATAGAGGGAAGACAGGGTGAAGACACAGGCAGAGGATGGCCGTGTGATGGGGGGAGCGCCAAGGATGCCTGGAAGCACCAGAAATCAGCAGAGAAAAGGAAGGGCCCGCCCAGATG
Organism: Tarsius wallacei; assembly: GCA_963574415.1. NCBI lineage: Eukaryota > Metazoa > Chordata > Mammalia > Primates > Tarsiidae > Tarsius > Tarsius wallacei. Next base: position 16,347 of record CAUYQG010003830.1, read on the forward strand.
TCAGAGAGAACACAGCCTTCAGACACTTCGACTGCAGACTTCTGGCTCTGGACCTTTTAAGCCACTCTGCTTTTCCTTTTTGTCTAAGGCAGCCCTGGGGACTAAAACACACAGTAATTGGGATCTATTTATTATTAATTGTATGATGTCTGCCTCACTAGACTTTTAGCTTTATAGGGCAGGTATATCTGTTTCATTTACCTTTACTATTTACAACAGCACAGATGATGTTGGCACCTATTAGTAGTGGAATGTTTGTGGAATGAGTGAATTACTGAGAAAGTGAATGCACAGGTGTTTATATTTTAATGCAAAATGCTTCAAAAGATTTTAGAATCTAAGATTGTTCAGATAAACCACTTAGAAGCAATAATAATTTAATCTTAAAATCAGTAATCACAATACTCAAAATAAGAAGAAACAACATTTGATGCATAATTATCAAATGCCTCATTTAACCAGCTTGATTAGTTGTTAAATTGCATGTTGTAGGGTGATTTCCCTTAAAAAAGGAAAGCATTGTTCCTCCAATCTTACCAAAGGATAAAAATAGAAACAATCTCTTCCATCTCCATGCTGTACATCAAGAGAAATGCAAACAGAAATGTGGAAGTTGTCTTCCCTTCTGAACATATGTCATTATGGCCTTAAAAAGCTACAAGAGCTGAAGTGGAGGCAGCCATGTACACAACTGTCCCGTTTTAAGGAACCTCATTGCCCAATCACCTTAAACATGAACATAAATACATCTTAAAGCCTGGGGGATTGTAACTCATGAGAAAAGAGGGGGGTGAGTCATAGTATGGTGCAGCTGAATTCCTGCTCCACTGATTTTTAATTCCTATGTCTTTCCACGAGTGACTACACACACACACCACACATGCACACACACACACAGAAACCCATGTATATGGTGTGAGCTTAAATACATGTCTGTAGTTATATATATTCACACATATATGTGCATCACATCCTGAACTTGCCCTATGATGACACACCTTACTTAGTATATGAGACACTGTTTTGCCTTATCTCAGGATTCAGTAATGGAAGGATTAGGAGATGCAAGTATTTAGTGGGTAACAAAGGGTAGCTGAGGCAGAACTTAATACTTTTTACAAAATTCAAAGTAGTCAAAGTCAGCTGAAGGTAATTTATTCTTATACTTCCCGGCAATGTAGATCTGGCAGATTAATTCCCCCTTTCCACAGATGGGGAATTGGGACCTAGAATAGTTAACTCATAAGCTGAGAATTTTAAATGTTAAAATGCCATTTTTTAACAGTATGTTCAGAATTTACTTCTAGCTCTAACAATTCTAAGAGTTTATCCAAAGTCATTATTAGATATCAGTATTGGTTTTCCAGAAAGAATCTATATCCAGATAACCTTTGTTTTCCCCTGAGGTGAAGCTGCTCATGGTTTACACTGCTGTAACATTGCTTATGGTTAAAAAATAGCTAGACAATGGGATAGTTTTCTCGATTAATACACAGCCTGTGAGCTTGTCAGTATCTAATAGTTGCCTGTTTCTATTTCAGATCATGTAGCAGTCAAACTGGTTTTCCCATTTGGGAATAAACCTATGCTATATGATAGACTTTTCTAGGAAAACAATTATATCTTCTCAAGATCCTTTTTATTATTTTTTAACTGTTTAACCTGTACTGTATTCTGATAGACCAGGTAAAGGAAATTAAGTAATTTTCCAAAGGTCACAGAAAAAGCCAGAATATAAACCAGTGTTTTTCCAAGGTTCAAGTAAGCAAAGGAATGCACAGACATCGTTTAGCATATTCTCACCTAGTGAGCCTTCCCGATAAGGATATCATGCTGCTACTGAAAATGTAATGTTTGGACTGGATTCATCCGTGTCACCCAGAAGTTGGTCAGAAATGCAGAAACCCAGGCCTCATGCAGCCCTACTGAGTCAGAATCTGCAGATTAACGGGACTCCCCAGGCCATGCAGGTGGATGTTCAAGTTTGAAGAGCAGAGGCATAGCTACGTGGACCTTGGAAAGAGACCTGCATTATGGATCATGACATCCATTATTTCTAATTTGCTCATCATGGACAAGGTAATTTTTGTAAATTCTAGTTTCCTTATAAGTGATAGAATTAATGGTACCTCTGCTTCTGCACTGGTAGAAAGTTTAAATGAAAAAATACAAGAACTAAGGCTGACTTGCCCATAAAAATTGTGCAATAATTATAATCTCAATAACTGACAGATATTATATTTCATATATTGCATAAGTTGATATATAGTTCATAGAGTGCTATCTCTTTAAATTGTTTACAAATAGTTTATGCTTCCGACAGGTTTAGAATTCCTGAAAAGAATATACCCCTTCTTTTACAATAATTAATCATATGGTGGAGCAAAACGTTGAAATGCCAGTCAAAACTTGCATCTCCTCTCTTGTGACTTTAGCCTCTTCCTGACGCTTGTGTGCACATGAGGCACTGCCAGCCTCCAGAGATGGTGCAGGGGCCAGCCGAGAAAATGCAGAGATTCCAAAGTTTAGGCCCTGATGGGCTTGAGGCAGAAACAATAAACGTAAAGAAACAGAATCAAACTGATCAAGCAGGGCAGAGCAGAGTACAGTAGATTCCTTACACATAAACAAGTTCTGTTCCAAGAGGGAGCTCATAAGTTCCAAGAGGGCAGTTGGCTACATAGTACTGTACTGTAACAGGTTTACAATACTTTTCACATAAATAATGCAAAAAAAAGAGGCAAACACACATGCAAAATAAATATTTTAATCTTACAGTACAGTACCTTGAGAAAGATAGTTGTACAGTACAACAGCTGGTACATAGGGGCTGTGTATACCTCAGACATGTGAACTAACTTATATGATTGAACACACAAACACACGTTTGCATCTTTAAAAGTTCGCAACTTGAAGGTTTGTATGTAGGAGACTTGCTATATAGATTCTGAGCTTTTGGATTCCACCAACCAGTATAGTTTCAAAAAAAAAATGTGGGAAAACAAAAAGAGGTATATTAGTCAGGGTTCTCCAGAGAAACAGAGGAAGGGTAGAGGGAGAAAGAGATTTATTATAAGGTACTGGCTCACGTGACTGTGGATGCTGAGGCCTGAGGTCTGTGGTCAGCAAGCTGGAGGCCCAGGAGACCAGATGGTGTCATTCCAGTCCAGGGACTGACAGCCTTGAGACCCAGGAAGAGCCAGTGTTTTGGTTCAAGTTCAAAGTCAGGAAAGAAGGCAACGTTCCAGCATAAACTAGACAAGGCAGAAGGATTTCCCTCTTACTCAGCATTTCTGTTCTACTCAGGTCTTCAAATGATTGGATGAGGCACACCCACATCAGGAGGACAATCTGCTTTACTCAGTCTATGGATTTAAATGTTAAACCTCATCTAAAAACACTTTCATGGAAAGCTCTGACCACATATCTGGGCAGCTCATGGCCTAGTCAAGGTGACACATAAAATTTGCCATCACAAATGGTTAACTTTTTGTTTTGTCAGGTAAGGACACTGCAATTATCTTTACTTTATAACAGAGGCATATTCATGACATTGAAAAAGACTTACAAAGAATACAATTTTAAAACAAATTACAAATAGAATCAAATCTGGCTGTATGAAAACCACATTATCCTTAATTTTTTCACTTTGCTGTGTACCAAAGAAAACTCTGCCAGGATGAAATGTGTCAGCATGTTGTCGTTTGGAGGCTGCCAGGCCGATGTCAGAGAGCCCGGGGAGAACACGAAGGCTGCTGGGACTGGGGTAATGTGCACAGGACTTGATCTTCTTTCCAATTTGGAGGGCACTCGGCTGGTCGGAGAGCCTGCAGGGGAGAACACGAAGAGAGGCCTGTGCTGGGCCCAGGGTGATGGGCACAGGACTTGATTTTCTGGTTGTGCCAGGAAGAATATAGGAGGGACCCACAGACGACAGACGGTTGCTCCTCTGAGCGTATGTCTCTCTTATGTGACAAAGGCTGACAGAGGTAACATCAGGGTCTGGCTCTGAAAAGCCACGATTCTAGGCTGATTCAAAAGTGGTTGAAGATACATGGAAAAGGAGACAGATTTGAGGCATATGGTGGTTAGGGGGTGGAATTCCATATGGAAGGAAGGGTTTATGGGGTTTGAACTGCCTTCCTGTCGGTGCCAAGGAAGGGAGCCCTTGGGATTTCTAAGCAGCTTGCCCAGATGTGGGGCAGAATGGGATGAGGGAGGGTAAGACACAGTTGTCAGCATTCAAACATAAAAAAAAGAATCAGGTATGTTATCACAAACAGTTTAAAAAGTATACATGGCAGTACTTAACTCATTTGTAACCACTGACGTGAATTCACGTCATTTCAAATTCTGTTCCTGGTTGCCATTGATGTGAATTTCTGTCTTTGCAAATTCTGTTTCTGAATGCTGCAACATTGCCATATGTATGTGTTATTATATTTTGCTTGAAAATGAATAGTCAGGGAAGGAGAGAGAAAGTTAATTGAGACAATTATCTGATATCAACTGTGCAATGTTGTTATTGATTTACATAGCTGGTCAAAATTACAAGTTGGTCATTATTTTGTTGCAATTGGTGTTGTATACTTGCATTTTGATATTTCAGGGATTTCATACTTCAACGTTAAAAACAATTTGCCATAATTATGGATAATGAAGAAATACATGTTGATGAGATTTCTGAGGTTGAAGGTGAATCCAGTGAACTTATTAGTGATAGTGAAACAGATAGTGATGTAACGATGCAATGTAAATGAAGAACTATAAAGCAGATAATCTATGACAGTGAATCTAGTACTGGTGAGAATGAATCAGACATTGAGTGGACAAAATATGATCCAAAAAGAAACTCAGAAGTGTTTAGTGGTAATTCAGGTGTCAAGGTATTTCCAAAGGATCCTCAGAATGTAAGTGAAGTTGTCAGACGATTTATTGGAGATGATTTTATAGAAATTATTGCAATGGAAACTAACAGGTATTATGATCAGATGCACCACAGATAAAAATGTCTAAACAAATCAAAAAAATGGGGCAATACTACAGTGTCCGAGATGAAAAAATCTCTAGCATTAAATATTTTGACAGGACAAGTGAAGAAAACCACAAGACATGATTATTAGTCAATACGTCCATCAATGCAACACCATTCTTCTCAAAAATAATGGCATGAAAATAGATTCCTACAAATGTTTCAGTTTTGACAGTTTTCCAGTAATACAGAAATGAAGTTAAATCCAAGCAGATTATGCAAAATTGAACCCGTAATAAATTATGTTTTAAATAAGTTCAATACAGTGTGCAAACCTGAACAAGAACTTTCTTTGAATGAATCCATGATACCTCATCATGGAAGACTGTCTTTTCAGGTTTATAATTCGAATAAAAATATAAAGTACAGAATGCTTGTCAGAATGGTGTTTGAGGCAAATACTGGATATGTCTGCAACTTTCAGCTGTATTGTGAAAAGGGTGACAATTCGGAAAAGACCATTTCACTTGTGCTTAACAACAGTTGTTTACTGCAACCAGCTTCAGATTTTTTTTTTTTTTTTTATTTTCATCTGCTCTCAGTATTAGGAAAGTGAAAATTTTGCCGGTTGTGAATGTGTTAAGAAAAATGTTTAGTTTTATATTTATATCTGTGTGTATATATGTGAAGCTCTTGTTTTAGTTAAGCAACTTAAATGCCTAGTTTATTTTGTAATAATACCCAAACTATAAAGTCATGAATGGAATGTAGCACGCATGATCAAATAACTTAAATTTCACTAAAGTCTTGAGAAATAACTATGTCCATAAATTAGCAAAAATTAAATAACCAACATATTTAGTTTCTTTATATAGCTATAAAATTAATATACACCACTTGGTATGATCAATATTACTAGCACATAAGCTCTGAGAATGAATTTTTTTATCCCTGTAGACCATGAGCACCTACAACTGTGCTTTGCAAAGGAAAAAACTTAATAAATGAATGAGAGAATAAACTTGATAATCATTGCATGTCTTAAAAAATAAAAGCTAGAAATGAATTGTGGAATATGTAAAAATGTCAAACAAAAGAATATACTTATTAGTGGGAATGTGAGCATAAGAATATCTAACCAATAACCCAAATAATTTAAACCTGTCTTTGAAACTTTTTTCTATTGTGAAAAACAATTACTCAGTTACCATTAATGTTTAATAATGTTAAATTATTTTTGTATATTTACTTCAAATTCCTAATATCAAATGAAATAGGACTTCACAGAAAATTACGATGAGATAAAAGTGAATGTACAGTATACTTGCTAACATATGCAGAATTCATTTTAGAGTCTGCTTTTCGTAGGCGAACGGCCACAGTCAGCAATTTCATAGTAAACTTTTTATTAAAACTGAGTCTTCACAACATATTTAAAATATCATGTTGCACAGTCAAATGTTTAAGAAAAAAAATTCTAGATTGCAATTGTTGGCACACAAATTTAAGAACATAATTAAAATTAAGCTAAATATCTCAGTATCTATACAGATACATATCTATACAGATGGACACATAGACCTCAAAATTCATGTCAATGGCCTGCAATTCCTGAGTTTTCAAGTTGTTGGTTTTCCAGATTGTACAAAGGACACGGCAGATTCAGAAATAATAGCTTTGGTTGATAGAGGCTGTCTCCGAAAGGCAGACGAAAGTCCTCAATGGGATTAAGATTTGTCTTCAGAAGTTTCTTCCAAGTGAAGGTCAGTCTGAGATGTAAGGAATGACTCCCATGTGGCAAGGCCCTGACCAATGGAAACACACCATCAGGCAATCAACGACAGTTCACTTTCAGTGTTAAAAAAATAAATACGGACATATATGCTCCCGTAGCAATCTGCCCTACTCCTGTCTTCCAACAGCTTGTCAGAACCCTTGTCATTTTCTACATATTTTAATTCTTAATGAGGAATGCTAATGCTAAATACTTAGCTAATGCTGATGCTAAATACATGCTAAAACATACTAAAGGTTATAAGATTAACATAGATTGGCTTGCTGAAATGATATCCTACTACCCCACTGTCAGGAAGAAAATAAAAGTCTTAAGTTATGGAGAACAAGATGGAGCCACTCGGGTCTGAGAAGCAGGCACTGAGCTTCTAGACAGAGGAATGAGGCCACAGGCATATCTTAGTCAGATGTGAATCAAGTCACCTAATAGTTCAATTGGTAAAACCAGTAGTACAAGAAAAATTCTTTAAAGAAGTCAGAGAAGAATAATATGTTATATCTAGAGGAAGAAAGATAAGAATGACAGAATTTCCCATCTAAAATAACATAAGCAAGAAGACAGATGAGCAACATTTTTATAACAGTGGAGAAAAAATACTGGCAACCCAGAATTCTATGCTCAGCAAAAAGATCCTCTCAAAACAAATGAAAATAGAGATTTTTCAGGCATTCAAAAGCTGAAATAACAAATCCAATAACTAGCAGACCACATGACAAAAAATGCTAAAAAAAAAAAAAAAAGTTCATCAGGAAGGGAAAAAAAAAAGACCAGATAGAAATACAGACCTATATTAAAGGAATGACAAACACTGGATATGGTTCATATAATAAAAACTTTTCTTACTCAAGTTATCTAAAATATAATTGATGACTTAATTTAAAATAGTAACAAAAGCTTGTGGGGCTAATAAGTGTAAGTAAAATGTATGACAAAAATAGCACAAAGGCCAGGTGACGGGAAAGGAAGAGTACAATGATAGGCTCTCATATGATAGCAAATTGCATAATCTATTTGAAGGTAGACTAGGCTAAATGTAAGATGCTAAAATAGACCTAAAAATGATCACTAAAATAACAAAACAAAGAGTTATACCTAATATACCAACAAAAGATATAAAATAAAATCACGCAAAATTATCAATCCAAAAGAAGGAAGAGATAGGAAAGTAGGAGCAATGAACAGATGGGACAAATACAAAACAAATAGCATGATAGCAAATCCAAGCCTAAACCTATCAATAATCAGTTTAGATGTCTATGGCCTAAACAATCCAGTAACAGATGCAGATTTTCTGTTCAATAAAAAATAAAACATCTATAATCTGTTTAAATTTCTTATAAACGTTTAAAATATAAGGACACAAATAGGTTAACATTTTAAAAGATAAAAATATATATCATGAAACACATGCCAAAGCAAAGCTAGAATGGCTACATTAACATCAAAGTAGATTTCAGAGCAAAGATTATTGTCAGAAATAAGGAAGAGTATTTCATGATGGTAAAAGGGCCAATTCATCTACAGGACATACTTTAAAATGCTTATGCACACAATAAAACATTTTAAAGATATATCAAACAAAAACTGAAAGAAATGCAAGGAGAAAGGCAAATTCCCAACTATAACGTCAAATATAAAAAAGAACAAAATATAAAAATACCAAAATAAAACTTTTCAAAGTCTATCTACAGTGCTTACAAAATAGAACTCCACACCCAATCTGGTATCTGCTAACACTGTAGGGCAGCCCCAAGCAATTACTGCTTTCAGAAAATGCACAGCTTTTTGATAACTCGGTAAAACTATCATTTAAATACACTTCTGAACATTCTCAAGGTAAAATTCAAAATGAAATTCTAAACAGTCTGCCCTGTTCAGAATTCCTGTCAAATACATAGTCCAAATTGCACCAAAGATGGCAATAGTTCTCAAGTGAACAGACTTCCATCACTGTCAGATTCTGCTTCAACTCTGCTGATTTAATAAAGGTCTAAGTAAGATACTCAATAGTCATCCATGCTGATTAGTTCTGTGAATCAACATTTTCATTTCTAAAGTAAGAGCTAAAAGACACAGTAAAACATGAGAGATAAATTAGCTATTTAACAATCCCCTTACCATCCTCCATACTAGAGGCACAAAATATTCATCTATTTTAAAACACAATAATAGTGCCATGTGTTTATATCAATACCAGGTGAAGTATTACTATGACTTCTTTACATATCACTTTCTTTAACCTTACAACAACTGTTTGATTCCTGTTTTACAGATGAGAAAGCCAAGGCTCAAATTGCTTAAGTAATACTGTGATATTGCAGTCTCATAAGTGGTATAGCCAGTATTTATTCATCAACACATAGAGAATAACTGATCTCCTGAACTACCACCAGAGTCTGTGTGATAAGTCACAGGGCCATCGGAACGAGATGCCTTCCTTTTACAGAGTGGAAGAAGGGCTATTGTGGAAGGAGAGGTGGGAAAAAATGTATGACATTAGGTCAATCATATTTTAGGAAAGAATACACACAAAAGTTGGGCGTATTGCAAATTCTTTGTGTATGAGAGAGGACTGAAAAAAAAAAAAAAAAGAAATGATCTTTTGGAGGGTGGGCCCCTTGTAGTACAGGCTTCCCCTACTAGGTAAGTATTCTAGGAACCCATCTGCACCCATGTACCAGCCAGCATTGTTGTGGGAGTTGTATTAGGCTTCAGTGAATTTTTCTAGAGACTCTTTCAACACGTTTGTCTATTTCATGATGGACTTATGGATGCACCTGCCCAACCTGCTCTGAGTGTTCAGCAGTTTTTGACCAAAAACGGCATGACCCCTGATCTTGCCCTAGTGACTTTTTTTGTTTCACTGGATGAAAAAAGTCCTTAGAGGAAAATGTTTTGCCGATGTGGAAAAGCTGAAACAAAAAACTGCAGAAGCACCAAAAGCCATCAAAATGGAAAGTTCAAAAACTTTTGAGCAGTGGAAAAAGTGTCTTAATAGGTGTATTGCATCAAATGGAGAATACTTTGAAGGTGACTGAAATTTAAACATATAAGAGTAAATATAAAATTTTTAAGACATAAATTCTGGGTTTTTGGGGGTCTCCCCTTGTATTTATGGGAGTCCATACGTACTTCGAAGATGACTGAGTTAATCCATGCCAGGTATATGTTAAGTGTTCAAGAGATGAAGATGATGACAGAGAAGGAATGTATTAACCAACTGATGCTTATATGCTGCTCATCATAAAAAATGCATTTTTCTATCTGAACACAAACCAACTGACATCATACCTTCTTAGTCTCAGTCTCTCTCTCTCTCTCTCTCTCTCTCTCTCTCCGTATCAAAGTCTCACTTTGTCACTGGCTGGAGTACAGTGGTACAATCACAGCTTACTGCAGCCTTGACCTTTTGAGCTCAGACAATGCTCCCTCCTCAGCCTCCAGAGTAGCTGGAACTACAGGCTCACATCACCATGCCCTACTGATTTTTTTTTTTTTTTTGGTAGAGACGGGGTCTCACTATGTTGCCCAGGCTAGTCTCAAACTCCTGGGCTCAAGTGATCTTCCTGCCTCAGCTTCCCACAGTGCTGGGGTGACAGACATGAGCCACCATGTCTAGTTCAACCTAGTTTCCACTGCTCTTTAAACTTAAGTTTTGCTGTAAAACCTGATCCCCCTTCAGTCTTCTGACCAATAAGGATTCTGAACCTGCAAAGCTGAGGATCTGACCATGCGTTATGTAGCTCCTGACATTATCACATCTGTAATAACAGCACAGTTTTTACTAAATATACCTTGTATGCTAATTGTCTCTCCCCACCAATGTTTAAATTCACCTGAGTTACCTGGAATCTTGCACATATGTCCAGTTAATGCACATAAATCTTTTAAAAACAACAAAAAAGAAGAATCTCTAACATTCCTTAAATCTCATTATATAAAGAATAATTAAAAAAAAACAAAAAAACTCAAAACCCAGTGTGAAACTTACTTATAATTGTAAATTATATTTTTTAAAAGATGTTTATATTTGTTATTTGTCTTTGCATCACTCTCAAGCAATGACTTTTTTTTACACTTTTAAATGATTGCAACTAGTGAAGAAAGCTAGTATCTTTCGAGATCAGAGTACCTACCTACAATGCAAGCATTATGGCTAGCCTGGCCTTTAACAGTCCTGATCAGCACATCCCAGCCTTGGGTTCTCGTTCTGTCACAGAGAATTAATAACAGGGGTCCCACTGGTGTTTGAATTAGGTGCCTTCATTCCCCATACATATTATTCTATTTCATACAGCATCCCTCTGACGAAATCAGGCAACTTCATGTCAAAGAAAACGGATTGTCACAGTGCAGCGCTAAGTTTTTTCCAGCACTCCTTATGAAGTCATTGAGACATGTAGGAGAAGCAAGCCAAGAGACGCTATGCATGCAGCCAGTCAGGATGTGGGTGGCCAGAGAACAAGTGTCTCACAAATCCCCCTCAACTGGGAATCCAGTGCCCGCCTTCCCCAGTGGCTCCTGCTACTTTTTGAGGACCAAACTCTGAGAAAGAGAGCCATCGCAGTTGGGAAGGTGAGCCTGGGCCAGGGACACAGGACCAACAGGTAGACAAAGCCGACTGGCTCAAAACCTTCTCACATACAGTACACAGAGATGGAATACTTAGGAAACTAACTTTTAGTTTTGAAAATAAATCTCTTGCTATTTTAGCAACAGTGGTGATGATTTTCTGCACTGGGAGAGGTGAAGGTCTCCTCAGGTCTCGTAAGTGGGTAGCAATCCCACAGCAGATATGCCCACGTTTCCTGCAGAGTCAATGATGACAACAATCTCAATGTTTCAATGGATTCTCTGCAGCTTCTGGTGGAAACTTCCATATTTAAGAATCAATATTGCATCAAGTTTGTGGGGTAGGAAGATTCTGTTCCCTGTGTAACTTCAGGCAAATCTCTTTACTTTTCTGGGTCTGTCAACCTATGTATAAAATTAGAGTCCTCGACCATGCATGTCCATTAAAATTCATCCCAGAACTAAAATGGAAGGTTTCCCAAGGCTAACTGTGGCCAAGAAGAAGTTGGCAAATCAGATCACATATAATTTGTAAACATGCCTTGCTCTGCTTAGATTGACCCTATGCAGAATATAGCAAGCAAAAACTTTACCTTTCACACCCGACATTTGGTATTTATAACTGTCATTATAAACAACCTCCAAACATGAGGATCATAGATATTATGAGAAATGTCCTCAATCGCCACCACAACTGATTTTACTACAAGTAGTCTACATTTACTGAATATTTATTCTGTGCTGGACGCCGAGTTAAGTGTTTTTTATTCATTCATTAAGCAGCTTTAAAACCTGTTTTTCATATTGAAAACTTCAAGCTTAAGTAAAATTAGTGATTTAAGGCAAATGTTGGTTAAGGTTAAGACTTTTGGAAAGATTATCTATGTATGAGCATAAACGCTTTAAAACACTTTATTTTGGTAACTCACTGGGAATATTGAACTTTGCTTCTAAGACTATTCTTTCATCTTCATGTATTCTATTCCATACATACATACATATATGTATGTACATTTATGGTCTAATACTCAAATGAATCTATGAAGTAGATACTATTATTTTCAACATTTTATAGATGAGGATACTGAAGCTCACTGAAATACAGGAAAGTCCTCAGGGTTTCTCCGCTAGTCAGAAGTTATGCCTGTTCAAAGCCCCATGCTCTTAGCCAACATAACAGCTGACCTTTCCATGGGCAGTGACACCAACGTGTTCGTGGAAACAGCTAACAGAAAATTTAGTTTCATCCAAATTATTATATAAGTCAAAATTAAGAAAATATGGTTTATGTACTTCTCTGATAATAAAGTAAAATAGCCAGAAATGTGCCTAATAACAATGATACCTATTATTATAGAATGTGTAAAAGCCAAACCCTACCATATATTTCTTTTGAAACCAGAAATTCCCATATTAAGCCAAAAGTTGCTGCACTTCCACTTTTCTCCTTTAATCTGGAAGTGCCTTTTAAAGAATATCATGAGAATTGCATCTTTCACAATAAATTAACAATGTTAAATATTATTGTGTGTCCCCTAAGTACTCTAATGTTCTTAAGTGATCTTAGGCACAGATGACATCATTTACATCTTTGAGAAAATACTGAAGCCCAAATTTGCAATCATTTTTACACTAGACACATATCATCATGCAATTATTTAGCATCTATAAAAATTGTAGGTTAGGCCTAAAATAAGGGTACGAGGTGTGCAACATTTTAGTAACTGCTTTTTTATTACCTAAACCTAAGATTCAAAATACTAATGAAAACTTTCAGGAGCTACATATTTTGAAATTCTGAAATGATTCAATCTAGAAAGAAATCAGGGTTGATGCTGCCAGAGAGAAGCAACTTCTATTATTTTGCAATAGCTCAAAATTATTCATTCAATTTCATTTTTAGAAAAGTCTAAATTCAGTTTCCGAGAATCATCTGCCAAATTACACTTTTAGAAATACCAATAACTTTAAAATAACAGGCTTTGCATATTATTTTTCTAAAATTTACTTTTACATATCTCTCAAGAACGCAGTGATAAACTTGCACTTGCAAATACTGCAAATACTTAAATGACTGCAACTCAGTTCATGGAAAAGGACCCATTAGCAACAAACGCCATCTTGTGGTCCATTTTTTAATTATTCTGTAGATGTCTAAGTCAAGATCTAAAGATAGATGGAGCTTAGATATAATTTATTCCATTTCTCTCACCTTTCACATGGGGAAACTGGGTCTGCAAAAGGTCTAATATATTTGAAGTAATGAATACAAAAGCCAAAATTTGAATTCACATTCTTACAACTCACGCTTTCTTTTTACCGTATCACTGTTGTTTACTTACAACAAGCCAATGACATAGAGTTTAATACGACATTTCCAACATCAAGCTTGCTTGTTTTTGTTTAACTATACACTGAAAGTACCACAAACTCTACAGAAGAGTGCATTTACCTTTGGATAGGTGGATAATAATCAAGGCACACCTCTGATGTTTAAGTGCATTATTTTAAAGCATTTCGTGTGTCCTAACTTTATTCTTGTGAAGACTTGTGAGGGGTGGGTGTGTGAATGGAGTGCCGAGGTGGAAGAGAGTGAGGAGTGCCAGTATCTCATCCGACAGATCAGCAGCCTGAAGAGAAAGGACACGACGAAGGGTTGACAACCAGCCCGTGGCAGGAATGGCAATATCCAATGTCCCATTTTCTCACAAGAAGACCCACCTTCTTTATTCAAGATGTTCCATCACACAGTGTGTGTGTGTGTGCCTATGTGTGTGAGCATATGTGTGTTTTAAATCATTTCTTCCTTTTCTATGTAGGAACTATATATTGGCCCATGGTATATAGTCTGTCATTTACAAAGCACAAAAATTGGTCCTTAAATCCAAAACTAGATTTTTTAAAAAGAAATTATTTCATTATAATATGCAGTCTTCTTCTATTCAAATCCCTAATTAACTTCAGAAAAACTTTTCTATCCAAAGGATAGGAAGAGGCAGAGACTGTGCCATGAGACAGTCTATCTTCAACTTTATTTTTAAAAATAGTTGAGGAATAATTATTTTACAAAACATGGGGCAACCCCCTTGGGTACCCTCCTGCTGTGGGAGCTTTTCTGTCCTCTCAATAAATCCTGCTTTCTCCCCTCAAAAATAGAAAAAATAAATAAATAAAAAAGAATATAGGGGCTGGCGAGAATATTTTTCATCAGAGTTTTGAAGACAGCAGAAACTTGCAGAACAACACAAATCTTTATGACTTATATGAGACGTAATAACAGAGCCCATAGTTGTGTGGAAACACCAGTGGTAGCTATTGCTTTTGAATATTTACTTCAGAACAGAAAACATCTCTTAATCAAACAACAAAATAGTTACATAGGTAATACTTTATAATTCTAAAAATGACAAGTACTCAATTTTATAATTTTCTTAAAAGTAAATAAAAATCAAACCCTGCTGCATTTAAACTCAATTCTATTGCTGACTGTGTCTTATATGCTTTATATATGCTTTATTATTAAATAGATTATAAACTTTTACACGAGAAAGGACACTACCTGTATTAAATGTAAGAGAGAAACAGACTAAAAACCAGAAGAAACTTGAGAGCAATGCTTCTCAAATGATCTAATGAGTGGCCACTAAGTGGCTCTATTGACTGAGACTAGTCTATAGTTCATGCCACATGAAAACCACCACAAAAGCTGGAAAACCTAAATTATTCTACAGCATTCAACAAATCAAGTCTCCTAATCACCTACATAGATATCCTGGCCCGTGTGCTATTGCTTTAGAAGATTCTAACTGATTAATTTCCATCTCTGGATTCAATCTAATAACAACTTACAGAATGGGCATCAGTCTACACTTTGAGCATTACTTTAGAGACTAACATAGTTACCCAAAGTTTCCCAAACAGTGTTCTGTGGAACACTAATCCTGCAAAAAGAAACAGGAATCTAGTCAAGAAAGTTATGTCTTCAACTTCACAAGTCATACAAGCATATACAATACTCTGAGAATTGCTTTAGTAAATAAATCTGCTTAACTATTTAATAGTAGTTAAACAATTTACCTTTCTTTTCAGTCAGAAATGTCTTCTATCATAACAGAACCACAATATCACTCTCATCAAACTTAAATTTGAAAAAAGTAAATTTCAAAGAAGTAACCAAGACAAATACCTAGTGAATTAAATAAACTGGTCTCTAAAAAGTATACCATCATTCTACATGTCAAAGGTTGTCTAATGCAAAATAACTTTTGCTGGAATATAAAGATTTCTGCAAAAAGAAACTATTAGATGTACCTCTTGGAACAGAGTTCAACAACACAGAGGACGTTTGCCTCTATTAGCTACGGTAGGAAATGCTCATCTATACATCAGAAAAAAGCTGTATCAAATTATTAAGCTGTAAGTTCTAGAGGTAGTTGACGATCACAGAGTCGTCTTTTAAGCCATGTTGAATTGAAATTTACTCTGCTGTGGCCTCATGCTTTCCTAAACTTCTTCACGTGGTATCACAATAAGGACCCTGATGAGCATTAGAAATCGCACATCTCTCGCTGTGTTTCCCTCAGTGTTTTCTAGAGAACATTTCAGACATTTATTCCATAAATGGCTTCTGTGAGCAAATATATTTAGGATATGAGAGGATAAACAAAGGTGAACAGATTATTTCCTGTAGAATTTCTTAGAAGCCTGAATATGCTAAGACTCACTGCCAAGCTTCTCCAGTGCAGTGGCACACCACTTAGATGGGATGATTGAGCTGCCAGGCTCGGCAGCCACAGTCAAGTCAGTGAAGGTGAGTGACTGGGGGACCAACTACTCCCAAATATGTAGTCACGGGAGACCCAAAGAACTATGCCTGTGGGCTTTCTCTGACATTTATAGTAATTCCATTTTTCAAAAAGGTATTTATAAAATATTTTAAGTGTAGATTTCCCTGAGTTCTGCTTACACTTCTTACTTCTTCACTTATCCACAGTTACTGGTAACAATCTGTCAAACTGAGAGGCAGTTTCCTGACATCTATGGTAGCTCATCTCCAAGGATGCCCCTTAGGCCCACAATCAACCAATAACAGATAACCATGACAGCCTCCAGCGAGCAGTCCAAAAGAGCTTCTCTTGATGATCTGGTATATCTACGGTGAATCCTCACATCAGACAGTAATACAAAGGCTCAAAATCCTAAGATCATATAAGATTTTTTTCCTCTCTGTTTATCTTGCTCTGATTATTTTTGCTATGTATCTTTAGATTCTATTTAAAATGAGAATTGACTACTTACCAAAACATGATTTCTATGGTATATATGGTAAAAGAGAACACAAGACTATTCATTAAATAATCCATAATGTTGGTCTCTTTATTAGAAACATAAGGAGAAAACTCCTAGATGTTCAGTGGTTTGCAATTTAATGGCTTCAAGAAAATGAAAAGGTGACATTTTCCTTTGGATGAAGATGACCATCCCTAATGAACTGGATGGTTATGGAAAAGTCACATGATGTAGCCTGGCTTTCCTAGTCCTTTCAGGCTCCTGGCAGGAGCCTCACAGTGGTCAAGACAGAAGGTAATGTGGCCGCAAGGATGTAATGGATTGAAAATTTTAACAGGTATAAAAATGGCTAGACTGAGTAAATATCTAGGTCTCGTAGCCTCTCAAGCTGGTGTGTTTGCTTTGCAGGAAATATGGCCGATATATAATGGGAATCTACTTAATCTTAGGGTGTCTAATACAGTTCTGAGACATTCTTCACATAGTTCCCAAAACACAGACTGTTCTTCTCTGAAGGGCTGTTTTTAGCACCATCTGGAAATCTGTCTTCCTGGATCCTAGGGTTCAGGTCAGGCTTTGTAACTGTTATGAGGCATGACTGTAAAGAGAAATGCACCTTGATGTAGATTCGAAAATCCCTGTGCTGGATAGCTCTGCTATTTCAGCTTGAGTCAATTTCTTTGTTTTTTATGATAAGGAAAGGGAGTCTAACTTTAAGGAAGGCGTCTCTTTACTCAGATCCAGGCTAGGAGATGGCCAATATAAAAAGGAAGTTAATGACTCAGTATAGACCATCTATTATGTCTTTGTCCTAACACTGTAAAAGAAAACTGAAGCACTACCTGCCATTCCTCATGCTCACAACAATGCTAACCAACTCAGTCTGGGTAAATCTTCTATCACATCCAGTCCTCTCTCTCCAAGACAGACTGTTCATGAAGAGTTGGGCAGTACTAGGTGACTGTGTATCAGAAACCACACAGGATGGTGACTGCTTTGAAACAGGTGTCATTGCTCTAGTGATACCAAAACCCTCCTCTGGAGATAATTCTAGTATTCACCTGGGAAAGAAACACAGCCTGCATTTCTCCTGGGTAGGTGAAGTCTGTTCATCTTTTCTCTATGAGTAAGTTTAGAACTAAGGGCTTGAACTGGGGCTTTCTCAGCACTGACTTCAGGTTTGTAAATGAATGGCTCTTGCATGCCTCTTTGAAAAAAGAATATACCTAGCCTTCTCTTCTTCTGGCAATTAGTTTTATAACCTCTTCAAATATACTGAATTTTAGATATCTTTTGTGTTTGCCTGATCCTTTCAATTTACACTTTCAATTCCCTTGATAGAGAAAACAGTAGTGAAATAGAAATGAGACAGTTTTGTTTTCTCAGTTTCGACCAGAGATTCACTTGATTGATTTCATTATAGCTTATCATATCCTAATTTTCTTGCTTCCAAAGAAGATCCTCATTTGACTCTGGTACTGTCTGAAAGTTCTTTACTTTCTTTTCCCCAAAAAACTCACTTCTCCCTGGAATGTGCCTTCTCTAACACTTGCTGGGTTTTTTTGTCTTCATCTTTGTGCCCCCTCTGTCATCCTTGTGCTCCACAGGCCAGGGACCACAGGTGCAATTGTACCTGATTCTTTAGGTGCTTTACTATTTTTACTTTTTGGAACAGCCTGTTCCTCTTAAGTCAAATTCTTAGAGTCTATGACTTGGAAAACATAACTAACTTTTCTGTAATGTTTAAAGCCGCTTGACTAAACTGGAGGGAATACGACTAAGAACAACCGGGGCTTCCTTCCTTGGCTTTCAGCTATAGATTTTGAAAACAATCTTCTCCCCAGGCAACAGACCTGCCGAAACCTTGCTAGAACCAATTTCCTTGCTAGAAATGGCTCTTCCTTGCTAGAACCAATTTCTAGGGAGGCTGCCCCCATGTTGCTGCTTTCAACTCACAGAGATGAGTACAGAGTCAATTTTTAAAAATTTTTTTTTATTTTCAGTTTTTGAAATAATAAGATTTCTGAAAAAAATCTAAATGCCACTCACCAAAATTCACAATCATTTTCAATATAGTTAAAGTCAGAATACTTGGGAACTGCTCTGGATTGGACCAGGGAGTTTTCTAGTAAATATGCACAAAATCTACAAAATGCTCCAAAGCATGTAGTGTAACACTAAGCTTAAATCAACCCCTTCACTAGAATTTATCTCATCCTTTCCCCAACAATACAAGGAATAAAACTCTAAATAAATAAAAATATACTTGAAGAACCTTCTGGACACTCAGTGCTCATCTGTGATTTAGTCTGTGGAAGACTGCTGTGAGATATACTTTTTCAAAATTTCTGTAATTTTAAATGACCCATAAATAACTGGACTTGGAAATTTAGGAAAGCGTTGGCAGTATTGTTCAACTGGCTAGATGGTATACTCTTGTAGTGATTTTTTCTTTTCTTATTTATCTTCCAGAAAAATGTCCTTTGCTGTAATTGTTTTTTCTGCTTCCTAAATGTCTGTCTCTCTGTCTCTCTCTCCCTCTCCCTCCCTCCTTCCACCTCCCTCCCTCTCTTTCTCTCTTACTCTCTCTATATAGATATGTAAATATGCATATACGTGTGTGTATGTGTGTGTGTATATATATATATATATATATATATACACACCATATGTTCTCTCTATATGTATCTGCTTATCTGTTTGTTTTGTGTTATCCACTAAGGACAGAATCTTATATTAAATCTGTCCAGTACAATTCAATTATAAAGCAAATTTAAATACTCTTCTATTCAATAAATTAACTTGTAGAGCTGCATTAATCAAGTGAATAAATAATTAATTATTCCCTAATAAACTTTAACCTCCTAATGGCAATATTTAAGTTTGAATTTGGATCTCCTAGTGCTTAGCACAAGCCTTTGATGATAACAGTACCTACATGAACAACTTCACAAGAGGCGGCAGACATTCTTAAATAAGACTGACAGCACTTAAAATGCAGCAACCAGCCGGTCTTGGTGGCTCAGCCTGTAATCCCGCGCCTTGGGAGGCTGAGGTGAGTGGATTGCCTGAGCCCGCGGGTTCGAGACCCGCCTGGGCAACTTGGCCAGACCTCATCTCTACAATAAATAAAAAAAATTAGCCAGGCGTGGTAGCGCGCGCCTGTAGTTCCGGCTACTCGTAAGGCTGAGGCGGAAGGATCGCCAGAGCCCGGCAGGTCAAGGTTGCGGTGGCCGGGAGCGGCCACTGCACTCCAGTCTGGGCGACAGAGTGAGACGCCAACTCAAAAAAAAAAAAAAAAAAAAAGAAACTGAAGCTTGGTGTGATCACATAGATCGTCAGAAGCAGGGATCAAATACAGGCTTATCTGCCACCAAATCCACCATTTAAACCATTATTTTGTACTTCCTCATTTGTTTATGTATTTTCTATATTCATTTCTGTCTAAGTGTTGTGTTAGAGATTATTTTGTTTGGTTTCTGAGGCCCAGTTCGTGACATCTTTCATAAAACCTTCCCTTTATCTGCAGTAAGATTTTCGTCTTAGTAAGAATGCCAAAAACTTAACATTCTTAGTGTGTACTTGCATAGTGATACTCCACACTTTCTGTTTTGTGTCTTAGTTATTTGGGTACAAGAGTGTCTTCTCCCATTAGGGCTACTCCTCGGTTATATATTTAACTAAGAATTGCTTCTCAGTATAACTCTGTCGATAATTGCATTCCAGGGCAGAAACGGCAGCTCTCAGAACTGCTAAGGAAAAACTCAATAAAAAGCCCGAGTGCTATATTAGGTTTTGCTTTTCTCAGGTAAAAAATGAACAAGAAGAGAAAATGAAAAAAAAAGTCCTCAGTTTTTGTAATCATTGGGCCAAAATGGTCCTGAAGAGGCAGGTGACAATACATTTAGTGGCATGAAGCTTCACCTGGTTCTGGTTTGCAGAGCACCCGTCTCTTTGCCTTTTAATCAGATAATCGAAATGACTAAAAGAGTAAAGGTGCCGGGCCAGTAGTTATGCTGAATCCATTCTTCCCATTGATGCTTAAGGGATTTATGTAGGTAAGTCCCATTAATGTTAATGGAACTTACACATGTAATTCCCCTTTTTCATCACTCAGAGAATAGAGCCTTATATTCCGTGAGTAATTATGGTACTGGCACTGTTAGTTTTTTCAGTTAACTTTTTCACCTGCCTTTCCTGCTTGGACTCTTAAGAAAGGAACTGAATTCTTCCGTTCAAAAAGGAAAATTGCCAAAATATCTGAGAGGTGAAACAAATGTAACCAGATCCACTTGTTGGAGGGGAAAAAAAGCAAGAAAACACTAGGACAGGAAGCTGGAGGGTGAGCTCCTGCTAATTTTCAGATCCCAGGAAGCATGTCGTGGTTTGGATTTTATAACAATGCAGGGCTTTTCACTGGCAGCCCATTTCCTCAGGTATTTGAAGTGAGAGGAAAATAAGTCCCTGAACAGTTGGCTGAATTAATTTTAGCATGTAAGATTTGAGTAGTAATGCTTCAGCCTTTGCAGAGCCTAATAAAGAATTAATCTTGATCTCTGCCTAAGACTTAGTGAAATATTTGAAATACCTCGGTATCTGAGATTTGGTTTACAGGACTCTAAAGGATAGCTATATTACTATCCTATTAGAAACATAAGTCCTTTGTGTGCTTCTCTGTCACATCAGGTGCTCTGATTAGAGCATACAGCAGGTCATCCCATTCCACAGGATACAGCAGGGCCTATTTCTTAGCTGTAGATAGGAAAGTCGGCATCCTAGTCTTGCTATGTAGACCGGTCATTTTTTTAAAAAAGGGACAAAGGTTTAACTTCCCTGGTGGCCTTACTTCTCCCACTTATACATAGTTTTGTTTTCTGTTTTTGTAATTGAAAGTAGAGTAAAGGAATAATTTGATGCATGGACATTTTTGGGTTTTGTGTCAACCGTTAAATCTCATCTTGGAAGGAGCTTTATAGTCTTCTAATTCAGTCAAGTGGTCCAGAAGCAATCAGTGGTCGGCAATTTACTCTTGCACTTAGTATGGTATCTGAAATATAGCTGAGTAAGTGATTTGAAAAAACCTGTCAGGAACAGGCTCTTCTCTCTTTAGATCGCTTTTTGTTGGAGAGTTCTGCCTGATGGTGAGATAAAACTCTGTTTTCTCTATTTTTCTTTTACCCTTTAGACCCTCCTTTACACTTTTATCCACTGACCCCTGTTCTGTTCTCTTGGCACCATAGAAAATGAGTCAGCTTTTTCTTTCACTTGAGGATTCTTCTCTCATTTTCTCAGAATTAAGAGTTGAGACATTTTATTGGCCTACCGTTCCCATCTTAAATACAATAGTATTTTGGTTTATTGGATCATGGCTCTGGCTATTTATTTTCTAGCTATTCTCTTATCCCTTAGACACTGAACAATATTTTCCAAACTTAGCTCATTTCCTGAGGCTTGCGATGGAAGATTTTTTGTCTATCACCTTGTACTTTAAGTCTTCACACCGAGATTGCTGGTCCATGTAGCTGCCTATTCCCCATTTAGATGAACTACTCAAAGCTTGGAGAAGACCAAGATACATTATATAAGCTGCTTTCTCCAGCCCGATGTATAATATGTATCATACACAGGTCCAGTATAGTGAAAAAAAAAAATCAGTTGAGATGCAGGAGACCAGGATTTTGGCCTTTTCTCAGCCATGAAGCTTCCCTGTTTCAACTCCTTCTCCTCTTTCCATTTAATTATTATGCAACAGCCAAAGGGAGCGTCAAGTGTAAATTGGATCATGTCACTTAAAATCCTTCAATGGTTTCTCAACCTGCTTAGGTCTTAGGCTAAAATCCAAAATCTTTCTTGAGGCCTAAAAGGCTCTCTATGATGTGACTTCATGATGTGTCTCCATCCTGACTACTCCCCATCCTTATTTTTACCTTTTTCTATGTTAATCACTATACCCAGTCATACTGGTCATTTCCCCAAGATTTGTCCCACCTCAGAATCTTTGCATTAACTGTTTCTATTTTTTCAAATGCTTATTCCCTCAATTTTTGCCTAGCCAACTCCTAGTTCCTAGGTTTCAGCTCCAATTTCATTTCTTCAAAAAACTCTTTCATAGCCTGGAAGATATGCCCTAGCTAAATGAATGGCAGTCAAATCGAGTCCTATATTCGTAGGCATAATCTCTCCCTTTAGCTTGTGCTTTTTAGGTGTGTTCAGCTCTTCTTTTGGCTCTTTCCATCAATATGTATCATACACAGGTCCCTTTATATGCACACTAAGGATCGTTGCTAATAATGTGACACTTCAAGCTTAAAAACGTTAAAAAAATTTAGTTTACTCAACTGAAGTGACTATTGTCAGTAAAGGAAAGGATCAGCAAGAAAACATACAATTATTTATACTACTTCAGGTTTAGCAGAGTTTTCTATAAATAGTCAGATAGTAAAGATCTTAGACTTTGTGGGCCATATAATCTCTGTTGCAACAACTTTACTCTGCCATCGTAGCATGAAAGCAGTCACAGAAAACACAAAAACAAATGAGCGTGGTAGTGATCCAATAAAACTTTATTTATAAAACCAGGTCATGTTGGTCAACTAGTCATTGTTGCCAGGCCCTGAGCTAGTGTGTACCAGATGCTCTACATGAATTTATTCTTTATGACAACCTGATAGGCAGTTATTTATCAATTTTATAGGATCCTAGAGATACAATAACTTGTCTAGACCTACTCAGCTTGGTAAGAGAAAGAATTAGGTTTCTAACCTAGGTTTCAAAGATTGGAGAAAGGAAATGGTCAATAACGGTTTTCTTGTTTGTTTGTTTTTGTTTTATAGAGACAGTGTCTCACTCTGTCACCCAGGCTGGAGTGTAGTGGCACAATCATAGCTTACTGCAGCCTCAAACTACTGGGCTTAAAGGATCCTCTTGCATCAGCCTCCCAAGTATTTAGGACTACAGATGTACGTTGCCACACCCAGCTAATTTTTAAATTTTTTCTAGAGACATGTCTTGCTATGTTGCCCAGTCTTGTCTTGAACTCCTGGCCTCAAGCAATCCTTTTGCCTTGGCCTCCCAAAGTGCTTGGGATTATAGGCAGGAGCCACTGTGCCGCCATCAATAAAGTTTAATTAAACAAAAATTAATTGAGCACCTACTATATGATTATAGCAGTGCTAGACATTTGAAAAGACTGGCTCTTTATACTTCACTTCTCTCTAATTACTTTTTATTATATTATTTTAAAGTAATTTGGGAAGGCATCATGGTATGGTGAGAAGAATGTGAGTTTTGGAATCAGACTCAAATTTTAACCTCATTATTTAACTCAAATTTTAACCTCACTATTTAACAACTCAAATTTTAACCTCACTATCTAATATCTTTGTGAACTTGGGAAACTTATTTAAGTTCTGGCCTTAACATCTTGAGATCAAAAACAAGTGAAGTGATATTGGTAGATGCTAGGCCTCCATTAAATAAGTTTTTAAATGAGATTTTATATTCAAAGGGATATTATGCTTTTTATTTATATTATTTGGATGTTTCTGTAATAGTTACCATTAAGGTCTTTTTAGAGTTTCAGAATCTTTAAAATAGGGATTAAAAGGAGACAGCTATTCTTTCTCTCCTTCAGGACTGGTCTGTCTCTAAGAATTTGTCTTGTGTGATGGAGCAGAAATTGTGTTTCCATAGCAAGAAGTGTTTGGGGGAGAGTCAGGGAATGTAGATACTGAGGCTAGTGATACATAAGTTGTTGAGCTCTGCATTCTTCTATTTGCTAAGTGACAAAGGAATCATTTGGGAAAGTGACTTCTAAGGTCCACATCATGATCATGTTCAATACTCATATTTTGAAAAGATACAGTGGGAGGAGTTAAGTGGTTTGTGGGAAAGATGTTTATGCCCACAACAGGGCTGCTGTTACTTTGAGGATTGTCTTCAGTATTTGATTACATTATAGGAACTTCATCCTGACAACTAGAATCTCTTATTCCACAGGCTGTATCATTTCAAATTTCTGGCAGCTCTTAAAAGCACACCAGAAATGCCTTCTTCTGTGCCTAGAGAAATCAGAAAAGCTTTCCTGTTAGAAAAACTTTCTGTTCCTTTCTGTGCCCTTTCAGTTGTTTTGAGGACAATTCACTTTGCATGAAGCACCTTGCACGTGTTCCCATTAGAGGTACCCCTCTGACTCTCTTGCCCTTAGGTGGATCTGTTGTGCTAATGGAAAAAAAAAAGAAAAAAACAACCTTCAAAAATCAGTGTTGGAGATTGAACTGTAAACTGGGTCATGGTCAAAAATTTGGCATTTGGTGCAGTTTTAATAATTTATAACCTTTACATCTTTTATCAGACAAAATGCAAATTCTTCTGACCCATGAAGTTGATTTGTGAACTGTGTCAAAAAATTCAAAACCTCACCATTGTAGATCATGCATTCCATTAGCATAATTTGCCACCCAAGGTATAAATGTATATTCTGTAAATTGGCACATAGTATAGATAGTATTTTACAGTGTGTTGAGAAAATATTGTTTGCCATGTAGTAGAGTGAGTTAAATTTTTCCATAAGAATTACTACTCTTTTCTCTTCACCTTTTCTTTCAGAAAGTGTGAGTTGTAATACAAATTCAAATGTAGTCATTCAGATAGATACTCTACTTCAACCAGATAAGACCGTGTATTGTAGAGTCTTTGGGGGTCGAACAGAATGGGAATCTGATTTTCATAAGCTTGTGAGTTTGGTCAATTAGAATGGAAAAAACAAATGTCTTAACAGTCAAGTGCAGTTTTTGCATTTCAGAGAACCAGTTTTATAAGCTAAAGTCATAAAATGGACTATTTGAAGATCTGAGTTTCTCTTTGCCCCAAATCTGGAGCTTTCTCCTCTCTCTCTCTCTCTCTCTCTCTCTCTCTCTCTCTCTCTCTCTCTCTCTCTCTGTCTCTCTCTCTGGTGTGTGTGTGTGTGTGTGTGTAGCTTGGGTGTTTGTAGGACTCACTTCACTGTTATTAAAGCTTTGTAAGATTTCTTCAGGATCTCCATGATGATGTTCCTCTTTTTTAATTCCTGAAATTAAAATGTGTTGGAATGCTTGGCTGCTTTTCACTCCCTCCTCAATGGACCCTTTAGTTTTTCACACCAAGGTGTCCTTCAGGGTGCCAGGTCAGGCTACCAAAACAGCTTCTAGGAGGGGATTAGAACCAATTAACATCTTTGTACACAAAAGCCACTGGCAGCTGAACAGGCAGCCTGGTGGCAGCTCCGGAGCTGCATTTTAAATAGGGGCCTTCTGTACTTGAGTTCAAGTAGGAAGAGGTGGAGAAAGTTTTTATTTATAATTGAAAATGCTGTTTTTGGATAAAGTCTAATGAAAAGAAAAGTAGTGTTCAGAAGTATCTAACAAATACCATTTGAATGTTGGTCTATATTGTATGTGATTGCATCAAGGATGCTCTCACAATATAGCCTGCTCCTTGGCACATATTGAGATGAAGTGATGTTTCTTCACATAACAATTTTGTCCTTACATTTCTCTTGTTCTCTGTTTTTAAAAAAAGTTCAGCTGGATCCCAAGGCACAAAAAGGAACTGCTCCAAAGGATATATGGTCTTCAAAGCCAGTAGCCTTTTCATAAGAAATCTATCATATGGATACCTGTACCACAAAATCTTTGTTTGGGGCAAAATAAAGTGGAGAGAGGCATTGTGTAAAGTTTGTTTGTTTCTTAACCCTTCAGTTTGAGAGAGGTTGAGTTATTTTTGTTTTCATCTTGAGCACAATAACCAAATTGTCACACTTTTTTTTTTTTTTTACCTTTTTTATTTTTGGAGGTAGTGTATCTTTTCATGTTTGGGAATATTGAACTCAATACAGATATTAGAGTTAAAACAAAAAGATTTTTGTGACCCAAGAAATTGGGAAGCATCTTAAATAGAGATGCAGTTGAAATCTCTTAAGAATAATGGTGTTAAAGTTGTATTGGAGCCTGATTTTATATTTGGACGATGAGTTTTCAAATACATTTTAAAGTTCAAGGGCAAAGTAGAAGTGTTTTCAATCCATTTAATATTGCACCTTCTCAGCTTCCTCAATTGCAAGGCATATAGCTTTCTCTGTGAATGAAAATACTAGAAAATAAAATGCTGCTTTCAGAATGTCACCCAAAAGACTACAGTAAGAATCCATGGGGGAAAAAAAATAGAGGCCTGAAAAGGAAATTAATTAATATATGGTAGGTCAAAAGAATGATGGTGATCACAAATTTATTAAATCAGGGTGGAAAGTATAAGGAAAAATGGGACAACATGATATTCTATTTTTTGTCCTGTTACATATCTTTGTTTTATAGAAGAAAACAATGAAGAGAATAGTACACATTTCTCTTTCAATGGCTTGAATGGAAAATGTTTTTAAAAAGTCAGCTTCTGGTCCCTAATCTAAATTATGGTCATTTTCAGTTTCCTGGGTTTTAGACATAGCTCTAGATTCTTCTTAGTGTGATATTTTCGAAGCAAACCTTAATACAGTCTCAATGTGTGGCTTCCCCCCTGGGTTTTAGTTTCAGATACTGTATTGTGAGTCTTCAGACATGTTGAGTCCCCCTAATGTTAAATGGTAATTGCCAGAAGTATAGGTGGGGATGGAAACATTGTTATATTTGGTTCATTTTTCACACTTCAGCAGTTATCCCTTTTTCTCTCTTGCTGTATGCTTATTAGGGTATGAAATGCAGGTGTGTGGGAAATGGCTAGCGGACATTGACAGGTTATTTTGTTGGTCACTGCCTAATTAGTAGCATAGTGGATGCACCCTGCTAAGCTTTAGTGTGGGGCAGCAGAGCTGGTCTGTTCTAATTTCCTCATGGCTTTGATATTCGCCAAGAGATTGACGGTTTACACAAAAAGCCAAGGCCCGAAGGAGGCCTGTGGAAACAATGAGCCTTCTTGCTTGTAGACACCACAGATGTGAGAGAAAGCTGGCTAAAAACAATTGGCTGACACTGTCTAATTGTCTCCGATGTCAGCGTCATTAATGTTTTCCCATGTAAAACGGAGAAGGCCAAGGTTGTATCCTCCCTTTATTTCAAGGCACATGATTATGTAACTTATCAAGATTCAGATTAAGTGTTAATTGTATTTGTGCAATAAAGAAACTGCAGCTACCTTGGATTTAATGAATATGTGCTTAATTAATTTTGACAGCTTTTATCTTTATTACCTTTTGAATAATCCTTATCAGAATTAATAACATTTTTTTGGTAATTAAAATCACAGCTTATTTGATGATAATATATATTTACATTTCTTTCTGAGTTCAAACCAGGGAAATGATTATGAAACTTTGTTTATCTTCTGGGAAGCTTCTTATGAGTGTGTTAAGCAATAATTAGAATAAATACTTTGGGATGTCAGCAGAGCTTTTCAAATTAGACAACTGACCCAAGTGTTCTAAAGAAACACATGGTAATAACCAAGAAGCACAAAATTACAAGGCTACTCCTGTGAAACTCCAAACCTATTTTTATCTGTGAAATGGCTTTAAAGATTTTTTCCTGAGGAGGGGAAAACTGGGGAAGGTGAAACCCTAGGAAGGACTGACAGGTTGGACTGAAATTAAACTTTTTTCTTTTTCTTTTTTGCAAGGTAAGACCTGTAGTTTCCTACAGTGCTGATTATACATCAATCCAAACCAAAGTATATTACTTGTCATTGTAATTATCAAATATTATCATATAGTTTGCGCTGTGCAGCAACATCTGTGACACCAAAATAAGTCAAGGCAGATACTGTAGTTTCTGTTCCTTTTGATATTTCTTAAGTCTTTTCTGGACAGCACATTTTTCTTATCTAAGCAGTGTAGTGGCCCAGAGTAGTGGCAGAAGAACGAAGCTGTGTTTAGAAGAAATACTCTGTGATTTGTTCATTGTCTGTGAAGCTTTTGAGTCAGGGAAGCTCATATATCCTGAGTTCCACATTGAGAGTAAATATATCAAGTTTGATTCCCAAAAATCATCTCTTTGAGAAGTTAACTTTCTTCAAAATCATTTTTTCAGGAAAGCTCTATGTTTTCCTCTGAACCTTTTATTTATCTAGGTTTGTTACTTGAGCATACAACTACCCTTTACAGGAAGCATTGGTTTCTGAACTTGGAGTAATACATAGAAAATTATATTGCTGAGTTTTTGGCTTCCTATAGTATGCCTTCCTTACCTATGCAATAGCACTGGTAAAGCGCAGTCCATTCAGTGAATGCCCAATATGTGTGGGCCCAACACATTGTCCACAGTGGATTCATAGGGGATGTGTTACAGCACAACTTTTGACTAAAGAGAGTCCGGTGTTGTGGAAAAAAGTGCATAGCCTTTGGGGTTAGGTAGATGTGAGTTTGAATGTGGCCCCAGCTATTACTAGCTGAATGATTTTTGGCATGACCTTTCTGAGTCTCAGTTTCTTTGTATTTAAAAGGAATAATAGCCTTGCAGGGTTGGTGTGAGATTTAAAGATGGGCAATCCCCTCGGGTCCCCTCCCACTGTGGGGGCTTTTTTTTCTGTCCTCTTAATAAATCCTGCTTTCTAAAAAGAGAGAGAGAAAGAGATTTAAAGATGATTGTGAAGTGCTGAGCACATGCTCGCCTACAATACTGTACTATAAATAGTGGCTACCATTATTATTGCAGTAGTACCTCCTGCACTCAGTTTAAAGCTTGTCTGCCTTGGGCTCTGCTGTCTCTAATTTCTAATTATCTGTTCCCGAGCGTGTTACCTAACCTGTGTAAGCTTAGTTCCTCCTATGTAATATGGGGATGATAATAATATATTCATAATGTTCTGTGAGGAATGGTGAACTGATGTAAGTAATGTTAATAATAATTGATATAATGACTACTGCTGACATTTATTGAATGAGGACTCAATGTATATGGTAGAGTCTGAAACATAGTAAGCACTTTAAAATATTAGCTGCTATTGTTGCATCAGTTATTCATTGTGAAACCCTCAGAGTTGCTGAAGAGTTTCATCTCTGTCAAGGACTTCACTCACTGCTGTTAGGAGACCCTGGTGAAACAGTTCTAGGCACTTCTTATCTATGAGGTTAATAAAGTATTATGTATGAACCTATGCCCTTTTCTCTTAAAATCTTTGGCCTCAGTCCCTCCCTTATCTCCCCCTCACTGTTTCTAAAATTCTGTTCTCTAAAGACAGCAACAGTGTGAAAGCTTACCCTAAATAAGTCCAAGCTTCTCTGGAAAATGGTAATTGCTCATCTTGATTTATTCCAGTATATAAGCTGTCTGTATGCAGCTTTTCTCTCAGTGACCTGAACCGGCTGGGTACTGTTGCCTCATGATCGGCAGATCCTTAAGCACTGGGTGCAGCCAGATGGGCCTAGAGAATGCCTTCTTCTTACCCTTTGTTTTTATTGGCTTAATTTGCCCCCATTGGGTTAAAGTTTCACCATTTTTGAATACTGTGCCAATATTTGTGTGTTGGTTTATTTTAAACACAAAGGGATGTTTTATTCCTACAGGTTTACAAAACTTTCTCATTTGTTGAAAATTTTGGATATAGGATGTTGCAGCTTGGTAATTTAGAGAATCTTAGTTTTTCATTTTCTACAGCCGGAGACCTTATGAGAGGCTAGCGTGATTACCCAAAATGGAATTTGGTTGCCCGAGAGGAGCCAAAGCTATAAGCTGACATATTACGCTCACATCCTTACCCTGCATCATTTAAGCCAATGGCTTCAAATCAGTTCAGCAAACATCTCCTAAACATCAGTTATTTGTAAGCTACTCTGTTGGGTGTTGGGAATACAAATCTGAATATGGGAAGTACTATGCACTATAGTGGTTACATGTACAGGCTTTGGTGTTACATCTGGGTTATATCTGTCCTGTATTAGCTTATAGAAGACACCTGCTCTAAGCTGTTTCCCTCATTTGTAAAAAAAAGGGGGGGGGGAGGGGTTGAGAATACTCATAGAGTTGTTTTTAGGATTAAATGAGATACTATATGTAAAGCAGTGATCACTCAACAAGTGGTAGTCATTAATAGGACACAGCCTTAACTTAAGGATACAGCCATGAAAACAAATCATTTCCATGTTATATGGGAAGGGTACTAGGCTCATCATGTCAGGGTGGAAGGGAGAAGGCTTAGAGAAGGCTGCCTGGAAGGGACACTCACTGCTTGGTTTTAGTTTTGATGGATGAGGCAGTCATTCAGGTAAAGTAGGGCAAGGGACCATGTTTTCCCAGTGATTGGGATAGCATGAGCAAATGCACACTGGAGAAATTGTGGTATATGCTAGAAATTGCAAGAAATTCAGTATTAGGAGTGTAATGCCCTTGGGTTGTACTTACCTGTTAGGAGAGGTTGCTTGGAAGCCTCCTTAGGCCTTCTCTTTGTTTCTTTTCCCCTCTGGCTACTGTGGCAAGTTCCAACTCCCTTTGGATGGTGATGTAGTCTAAAGAATGCCAGCTCTTGAATTTGTTTAACTTCTGTTCTGAAAGGGAAGGTCATTTATGGGAAAAGATTATGTCTATCACTTAAGGAAAAGTCAAATGTCGATTTCCAGAGCTTTTCCTTTAGATTATGTGACTTTATACTATTTAACCTGTATCTCAGATTCCTTATCTATAAAATTTAAAATTAAGATAATAATAGTATTTACCTCATCTGGGATAGTTCAGAATTAAGTGATATAATCTATGTGAAGTACTTGGAACAGTTCTTGGCACAATGAATAAGCTCAATAAATGTTAATATCGTTGTGCTAACTATTCTCAGGAGTATTTCCATTCAGTAGAAGGCAGCATTTAACAGAGAGAAATGGTGGAATTTTTCAGCATGGTGTCATTTGCTATTTGGAACAGAGGTCAAGAGAAGTAGAAAAGGGTTATCCAGTGCTTTCTATCTTTTCTTCCAGAGGAAAATTTAGTGCTACTGTAGTTTGAAAAGGAAGAACAGATCATAAATCATCATTCTGAGCCATCCTGTGCTATTCTCTTACAGGGTCAGAAGCTTTTGAAGCAAAAGTCCTGGAAGCAAACCTGCCTCACCAGGCAGAACCTTTTTCTCCCTCTTTCTCCCCTTGTCCATCCTCTTCCCCTTGGCTCTGCAGACATCTTCCCTCCCTCCCTCTCCAATCCCTCCTTCCCTTCCTTTTCACAAATTTGGGTATTGGGCTTGGAGAACAGAGGATGGGTTGGACTTTAAAGCAATGGCTAGGTGCTCTTGTGTAAGACAACTTGTATAGTCATATGAAATGGCCCTCCTGCCCTCCCAAATTCTAAACTTTTGAGTACACCCAATGATTGTGTTTTATTTTAAAATTGTAGTAAAATACACATAACATAAAATTTATCACCTTAACCATTTTTAAGTTTATAGTTTAGTAGTGTTAAGTGTATTCACACAGTCATGAAACCAATCTCTAGAAAACTGAAACTCTATACCCATTAAGCAGCAATTCCCTATTCTTCCCTCCCCCAGCCCCTAACAACCATCATATACTTTTTGTCTCTATGAGTTTCGCTGCTCTACCTCATATAAGTGGAATGGATAAAATATACAGAGGGCGCCAAAAATTTATACATGTTTTAAGAAAGGAAAAGACTGTATTAAAATAGTAATACTCAATATATACCAATAACAGAGGAATGCAAGTCACATTTGACTTCTGTAATTACATTGCTACCATAATTCAACTTTGAAAAGTAATACATAGATAACCTCTCTTAAAATATGTATCCTGGCCGGGCTCAGTGGCTCAGCCTGTAATCCTGCGCCTTGGGAGGCTGAGGTGAGTGGATTGCCTGAGCTCGCGGGTTTGAGACCCGCCTGGGCAACTTGGCGAGACCTCATCTCTACAATAAATAAAAAATTAGCTGGGCGTGGTAGCATGCGCCTGTAGTTCCAGCTACTTGGAAGGCTGAGGCGGAAGGATCCCCGGAGCCCAGCAGGTCGAGGCTGCAGTGGCCAGGAGCGGCCACTGCACTCCAGTCTGGGCGATGGAGTGAGACTACAACTCAAAAAAAAAAAAAAAAAAATCCTGATGCCCAACTTGCATCAGGATATTTTGGAGAGTGGACACAGGTAGCAGAATTTTTTAGATGCCAAATATGATTCCAATACACAGTCAGAGCTGAGAATGACGACCAAAAAGAAGTAAGATTCTCCACATGGAATTACCGTAGGTCTGGGAATCCAGGAAACTGCACTTTAGTTCTCTGTCACTCCACCAGTTTTCCCTGTGACATCTGGCAAGTCACCCAACCACTCTAGTTTTCTCATCTCCTTTGTATGTAAATTTTAATACCTACCCCATTTATCTTACCTGAGACCCAAATTGGCAATCATGTATTCATTTATTCATTCAACCAATAAATACTGAGTCCTTGTTACGTGCAAGGCACTATTCTAGGTACTTGGGATACATCAGTAAATAAAAAAGATTCATGTTGTCGTGGAGCTTACTAAAGGGGGAGGTGGATAATAAAAAATAGCCATGTAATTAACATAATATGTTAGAGGTGAGAAGTGAAAAATAGAGCAGGATTAGAGGATTCTATGTGTGGAATGGGGGAAGGGAGGAAGAAATAAAGTTTTCTATTTAAATGGCGGAGGTGTTAAAAATATCTCATCCAGAAGTTGATTATACATAAAAGTCTTGGAAAAATATAAAGCATTACATGTGAAACTAAGGTAATGCTATAATACAGTTCTAGTCTCCTGATCTAAGAGAGGAAATGAAAGCCATGTGCTTATATCTGCATAAGTTAATAAGCATTTTTATTGAAACATATTAGCAGCTGGGCTCGGTGGCTCAGCCTGTAATCCCGCGCTTTGGGAGGCTGAGGTGAGTGGATTAGTTGAGACTGCGGGTTCCAGACCCGCCTGGGCAACTTGGCGAGACCTCATCTCTACAATAAATCAAAAAATCAGCCGGGCGTGGTAGCGCATGACTGTAATTCCGGCTACTCGGAAGGCTGAGACTGAAGGATCGCCGGAGCCCAGTAGGTCGAGGTTGCAGTGGCCAGGAGCGGCCACTGCACTCCAGTCTGGGCGACAGAGTGAGACTCCAACTGAAAACAAACAAACAAAAAAGAAACATATTAGATACAATGGAAGACAATATTTAGGTTATAACTTCAAAATGTCAATCAATTACACTTTTAAAAACCATTTCTTGACCAATTTTTACCCATTGTTTGACCCTGGCTTGATTAATTCTGATATAATGCTACATAGTACACTTGAAATCCAGCTGTTAATTAATGTGGTCTAATCAGTAGCCAACTAAGTGAAAACAAAAATTGAACAAAGTGATTATCTGACCCTGTTTTAAAATGGTAAATTTAGTATCTCTTTATGGGTATACCATACATTTGGATAAAATTTTGTCATTCGTTCAGTCCTCTTTTCTGGCCTTATAGTTTCTGATCATGCCCATATACCATTGCACTCAAATACTATTGTGAGATAATACAGATGTGTTAGCTGTCAGTGTTGTCAGTGTCATTTTACTTTCATTAGTCTCCTTTGTGAGTTATTCTAAGTTTTTGTATTTTAATAGACCTCATCAATTTCTGTATA
Source organism: Tarsius wallacei (assembly GCA_963574415.1). Taxonomy (NCBI): domain Eukaryota; kingdom Metazoa; phylum Chordata; class Mammalia; order Primates; family Tarsiidae; genus Tarsius; species Tarsius wallacei. Next base: position 50,573 of record CAUYQG010003830.1, read on the forward strand.
CCTTTACATAATTATGATCATACTGTGAGTATTCTTAATTAATAACACAGCACTTATTGTGACATGCTTAAAAAGAAGCAGAAAAGTTTCTTATTTTCCTTGTTCTGTTTTTAGAATTCTAACTTTTGTCCATTTATCTCATTCCTGAAAATCTTATGTCACTTTTATTATCCATCTGGGTTCCCTGGTGCTCCCACACTACTCAGTGACCTTCAGAGAAATCAAAAGGCCATGTTTATGCAGTTGATACTGGACATGGTATTAACTACATGCTACTATTCTGAGTGGCATTTAAGGGTGGCTGGCTGATTCCAGAGGAGAAGTAAGTCTGATGTCAGAGAGCCATCTGTTACCCCTGAGCTTTTTGTGTTCTTATAACCTAAAAAGTCGTCCGTTGCTTTTCTTACTACTCTGCTCTAGCCACTTACTGCTTCTTTAGCATATAAGATGAGGTCAGACTCATTCAGGGTGGTATGGCTTTAAGCTGTTCCTTCAACATATCAAGTATGCCCCAGGCTCAGGACATTTGCATTTGCTGTTCCTGATGGCTAGGAAACGTTTCCAGCTATCCACACGGCTAACCTCCTCACTTTATTTAATTCTCATGTCATCAGAAAGGCAGTCTTGTACATTCTGTTTTCCCCCCTTTCAACCCTATCCCTTCACCAGGGCAGCTCGTTGGTTATGGTCTACTGAACTGTAACATTGAGAATTATATGCTGAATTATCTAACAGGCTGATAACACATACTAAGGGTACCAGCAAAATAGGGTCACCAAAACATTTTTTAAAAGTAATTTAATGTCATCAAAGTAATCACTATAAGACTTTCTCACATTTATTCCAAATTACAGATTGAGAATGGGAGTGGGGAACCATTGTGCTTCTGGTACTTTGGAGCTGTAAAGATCTTACTTCTACCCTAGAAACATCATCATTCTTTACACACCATCTTTCATGTTATATGCATACAATATGCAATTTATTTAGCCACTTAAAAATGAACATATGCTGATTTCTTTATTTTATAAAATCAAATAAAAAGGAATAAAACATACTTTTCTCCTCACTTTCTTATTTTAAAGATATAACATTCAGGATCTTGTTTTATGTCTTTAAATTGACAGTAATCACAGATGCAAATCAGACTCTAGTTAATCTACTCTTAGGTTGATTTTACATGTGACTCTTCAGGATATGGAATGTACTGAATCTGAGCTGCAAGAAAAGCTAACTAGTCTCTATCATCTGTGTCTCTTAAATGTACTTGTGTGCTCTACTATTCCAGAGGTTGCTGTTTAAAGATGAAAAGAAGAGGAACTGTGCAATTTAGTGTTGAATGGACAATATGGCTGGAGCAGACATATAATTATAGACCCTGTGAGGTGCCTGCTGCTTATGTAATTGTTTTTTTTTTCTTTCCCAAGTCTCTGTTGATCCCACACAATTCAGTTGCTTCCATTTTCCCCTTCTTATCATCAGTATGTTAATGCTCTTCATCACCATTCTTTAGAAATGTGTCACATATCACATTCTCCATCCTTTGAAGCATATGGTCTGGAACTATTCAATAGCTGCAATATGATGATTCTGGGCTGCTGAGCACAACTGATTGGCACATTAAACTGCTAGGAGACTGTTATCTGGCATAGACAGAATTCTTTCCAATGTAGTCCTAAGGGGCCCTCCAGTAATGAAAAATAGTAATTCGAAGTCCTTTCTACCTGTCTGTTGCCAGGCAGCTCTAAATGAAGTCCCAATAGTTTTTTGTTTCCCATATAAAAGCAAATCAAGTATAAGCCAGTATAAGTTGGAGTTTGACTAGAGACTCTGCCGTTATCAATTTAAGAAGTATTTTAAAGTGTACTCATCCCCAGATATAATACTATAAAGCAATTTGATATATGCAAGCAACTTACATTTTTGTAAACTTCTATCACTAACTTTAACTCATCAGTTAAAAAGAAAATTATACACAAACACATTCAAATACAAATGTAATGATTTTTTTTAAAAAGCTTATGCATTTATAAAACTCAAAATATATTCTTGAACTTAAAGAAACCTTTCATGTTTTCCCACCCACACTATATTCAGCTTATTCTAAACACATTTTAGGTATAAGAAAGCTCTAACTAGCTAAAATAACACCCAATTAAATTCTGCATTTGAAGACCAATATTTTTGAATGTTTCCATGATAAAATCTTTAAAATTAATGGGTTGTTAAGATGAATAAACCTGCAGTTGAAAGACATTGCAATGGCGGTATTTCCACAAATGAAAGAAAATTATGCAGGATTGACTGCATGCAACAATTGTATATTAATGTACTTTAATTGTCTATGATGTTATTTTATTGCCTCTAATAGTTATATATATAGTTGTTTTTTGCATCTACAGTTATGTATTTTATTCTAGAAGTAGTTGCATGCTACAATGACAAATATTTGATGTACTTATTTGTAAACACATGGAAATTATCAAGCATTATTGTCGGGAAAAACCTATTAAAATACATTACAGTTAATTTTTAAAATACTTTAGAATCTTATTAATTCAAGTGCTATTTCCCAGTTTCTCCTCTACCATTCTAGCTCAACCAGTAATATGTCTTGCATTAAACCGCAATGACACTCCTGGGAAAACTGTGTTGCCTTAAAAGTTTTTTCATAGAGGACAAAAGATGAGATCTTATTGATTACTAGTATTCCTTTGCATTTTTATGCCCTTATGTTAGTGAAGATTATATCAAGCAATTGTATTAGTAAAATTTAAAGAATCTTCTTTAATTTTGCATCCTGAAAGGGACTCCATTGCAAAAGTAACAATCTCTTAAAGATCCAACTATGACTCAGTTCAATACACTTTTTCACTTTGGAGGAGTACTACAAAAATTACAAATTAATGAGCCGTCTTTGAATTAAAACTCTACACAGCCTTAAATCCATAACTCTGAAACTGTAGACAAAAAAAACAGGCTCTGAACTATTTTATTAGCAGTAAATGGCACGTACTCATAGCAGATTGACCATCCAAAATGGACAACCTGAACAGCAGTATGAAAAGGTATAAACGGAATACTAAAAAAAGTTTCTCTGAATTTCAAGAATAAAACTCTTGGGAAATTGTATTGTCCATGACCAGCTTGTCATGCAAATGCAACGTTTTACATATAAGTGCAATACTTTCTTAAGTGTTTCTTGTAGAGCTGGTCAGGAAGCAGTGTAAGCTCTTAGGAATGGAATTTCTGGAAAGGGTTTTAATTCTCCATCACTGATGAAGTTTAGCTTAGCTGGGTAGGTAATTCTTTGTTGAAATTGTTTATCTTTGAGAACTTTGAAGATTGGGCTCCAAGATCTCCTCACCTGAAGAGTTTCTGTAGATAAGTCTGCTGCTATTCTAATTGGTCTTCCCTGGTAGGAAGTCTGACCTTTTTCTCTTGCTGCCTTTATGATTTTTTTTCTTTTATACCTACTTTATTTAGGTGAATTTCGATGTGTCTAAGAGTTGGTCTACTCATTTGTGGTCTTGCAGGGGTTCTTTGAATCTCTTGTGTTTGAATGGTCACATCACTGATGATATGAGGGAAGTTTTCTTGGATAATTTCAAGGAATGTTTGTTCCAAGGTGGTCTCTCTCTTTCTGCCTCAGGAAGTTCAACTAGTCTTAGATTCAGCCTATTGAAATAACTGCTCTTCTCTTGAAGGTTTGGCTCTGTCTTTTTAAGCTTCTTTTCTATGTTTTTGACGGTTTGGGTTAGTTTCATATTTTAGTCTTCAAGCTCTGAGATTCTGTCTTCTGCTTGGCTAATTCTGCTTTCCATGCTTATCAGTTGGTGATTTCATTCACGGTATTCTTCATTGCTGTTATCTCAGTTATCAACTCCTTCATTCTTTCCTCTTGTCTCTCCTCAATTCTATTTATTCTATCTATTGATATCTTGATATCTCGTTTTGTGGTTTGAGACCAGTCATTCTGGGAGCTCTTCATTGTTTGCATTCCAAAATCTGTTTTCTCAGTGGATAACCTCCCAGGGGTCTGTGTGAGACCCATATTCTTCTTCTGGTTTTTCTTCATTTGTGTAGATTTCCTTCCCTCCTTTTCTCCCCCCCTCCTTTAATTCTATTGCTGTGGGATGAGGGGGTAGTTTTTACTTCTGTTTGCTGAGTTTCGTATTCTTCCGTATGTGGATCCTCTGGTTTTGTTCAATTCTGAGGCTGGAATGTGGGTAGGGGGGCTGCACTTTTTGCAGTTTTGAGATTTAATTGGGGGAGGAGCTGTGATTCAGAAACTATCTCCAAATCCCAGTATCTGCTGACAGGTGTTTGGGCCTCCTGGAACCCACTTTCCACTGCCTTACAATCTTTCCATGCATTGGGGATATATGTTTGCCCCACAAAAGCAAAATGAGGTAAGAAAAAGGAAAATCAAAAAGGGAAGGAGGGGAACAAGAGGAAGGTGGAGAGAGAGAAGAATAAGAGGGAAAACAAACAGGCGTACCAACTAACAAATGAAAAGAGACACAAGCAAAGACAGAAAAGACGAAAAATTAAAACATACACATAGCCGGGCTCGGTGGCTCAGCTTGTAATCCTGCACTTTGGGAGGCTGAGGTGAGTGGATTGCCTGAGCCCGTGGGTTTGAGACCTGCCTGGGCAACTTGGCGAGACCTCATCTCTACAATAAATCAAAAATTAGCCGGGCGTGGTAGCGCGCGCCTGTAGTTCCAGCTACTCAGAAGGCTGAGGCGGAAGGATCCCCGGAGCCCAGCAGGTCGAGGCTGCAGTGGCCAGGAGTGGCCTCTGCACTCCAGTCTGGGCGATGGAGTGAGACTACAACTCAAAAAAAAAAAAAAATACACATAATCACACAAATACAGAAATTGACAAAAACCCCCTTACTGATGTACTTTCCCTAAAAATTACCAGTACACAAACAGAAAGTCTAAAAAAAGCAATAAAATAACAGAAACAAAGCAAGTATGAAAAGGTAATCAAAAACAGAATGAAAGAGAGGGAAAAAAAACTAAATAAAAAAACAAACAAACAAAAAATGAGCAAACAAACAGACAAAAAAAAAACTAACTCTGAGGTTGTTCTTGTAAGTTCAACTTCCTTTCGGTTCTGCTCTCCAGCCACTCCCCTCTGCTCTCACTGCAGGCTGATAGGGTTGTTCTCAGCATGGGTCAGCTGCCTAAGGCCAACTGTGGGAGGAGGGTGGATCAGATCTGGACTTACCTGGTTTGCTGCCTGTCAAGTCTCCCACTCAGATCTGACGTGTCTGTTCCAGCATGGGGGAGGGACTTCTGTCTCTCTGAGTTTGATCAGATTATCTCTAGGTTCCAAGTTGGAGGCTGGGTGGTATCAGGCAGGGAAATGTAGATCTCTGCCTGGGCCCAGGACAGAGAAAGTGTCTCCAGTTGGTATTTCCTCACTAGTGGTAGGGCTCCTCTCCAGTTCTCCTTGATCTTCTCTTTCCATAGATTGGGGCTCTAGCCACTTTGCTATCACAGGTGATGGTGCAGGATGGGCACCAAGTGATGAGAATCAGCTGTATTCAGCAGGCTATTCTCAGGAAAGTCCTGAGAGCAGCAAATGATCCTGAGTTCCTTTGACCTTAATCTCAGCGTGGTGAGGGATTGCAGTCATTTCCAGAAGACAGCCCCTGGTGTATGAATCCATGTCTTCCCTCAGACAGATTTTCACTCACCACCGGCGTTCACCCACTCATGCAGGTATCCTTTATGGACACTCACTTTTGCGGACACGCTCAGAGTCTGACCTGTCCCGTTGCCATCTCACTGGAAATCACCTATATATCTTATTTTAAAGATGTGGGGTACAATTCAGAATTAGGTACATAAGTTACTTTGCTGAAAAGTTTCTGCAAAGCAACATTGTATATTAATGGCAAGAAAAAACATTAAAAAATGTAGATTTTACTTCTGGAGGTCTAGCAATTAGCATTGTTTTCAGATTGCACCTAGGAAGAAAGCAATTACTTTTAATTTTCAAATTGATGCATTTCAGTCATAAGCACTAGGTTTATTTTCCAAATCAAAAGTATAATGACAATTATATATTAAATAAGATTATTTAAGCCTCTACATTAAAATGTCTTTCTATTCATAGGCCAACATTACTGGTATACCCTGAGGCCCATAATATAAGCTACTTTGTATTCCTAACTGGGTTTTAATAAATATACTTAGATTTAAATTTGTGAATGGATAAAGTGACATTGACATTTTAAAGGGCCTCTCCCTTATTTCATTTAAAAACAAAATAAATCTCTTTCAAACATCAAAGAGCAAATGGCAATGAAGAAACCATAAAAGTGGAGTATGTCTTATATCTTATTTTTAAAATATTTACTTGTTTATTTACCTATTCTCCACTGTTTTAAGGAAGAGTGGATGGAGGCTGGGGAGTGAATGTTTGTGGTGCCATGATTTTCTCAATAAGGAAAATTGAATCTGGAAAGGTTAATAACTTTCTTAAGACCACCAACCAATAAGTGATAAAACAGAGACTCAAGATTAGATTTGTGTTCTTTCTACTGCATCACACTGATTTGTCTTATACTATGAACTAACACATCCTAAATATGTTGCATTTAAATAAAACTTAATAAAAAGAACATTTGATGTAACTCTGAGTTAGTAAGTGTTAATTTCATCCTCAATAGTAGCATTAGTATCTGGTGCCAGTTTAGTTGGTTAAAATCACTGCCAGAGCATTAATGTATCTTCCCATTGCCCCTGTTTCAGTCGGAAAATTCACCTTTTTTTCTCTTTCTAATGAATGAAGCTCAAAGCAATAATTTGTTTTTAAAAAAAAAAAAAAAAAAAAACAAGCTTTGCTGCAAAAAATGCTTGACAACCACTGTTGTAGCCTATGAGTATTACACTCATCACAAATGTTCATCACAATTACTGTTACCTGATGTTAAATTACTCTTATTAAATGTTAAATTACTCTTATTACCTGATGTTAAATTACTCTCAATAGAAAAGGATCAAGCAAGTACTATTCACATTTAGTAGATATTAAGAAATCATATACTTATGTAATGGCTCTTTCTAACCAATTATGCAATGGCACTTTCTAACCAGAACTATATTGTCATAGTAGATAATAGCCATAATCTCTGTGGATAGGTTTAGTTGGCCTCTGTAAAACAACTAGTTCACTTTAATGCATTAGAATTACAAAAATAGTTTTAACAAAGATTCAAAATTGGACTGAGACAAGAAGAGCAATGTAACAATAATAAAAACACCATTGGAAATATCTTGATGGTTTCTTCTTAGGAGTTTTTGTGATGGTTTATAATATGTGTCAAATGTATTAAATTTGATGCATTTCTGTCTTCAACTACCTGTATTGAAATGCAGACCTTTGAATCAAGTGTTATTTTATTTTAACTAGGTAGAGTTTCCTTATATCCAAAAAGTGGTCACATTACGCTAGATACAATGTGGGTAGGAAAACAGAAAAAATTGTTTTAGGTTCAAGAATACATTTCAAGTTTATAAAAGATCAAGCTTTTTCTTTAAAAAAAATCATTATACATACGTGTGAGTTTGTGTGTGTGTGTGTGTGTGTGTGTGTATGTGTGATTTTCTTTTTATTTGATGAGTTAGGTTAGTGGTAGCAATTTAAGAAAATATAACTTCCTTGCATACAACAAAATGCTTCATAGTGTTACCTATGGGGATGGATACACATCAAAATACTTCTTTTTTTATATTCTTAGTTTTATTTTGTTTTATTTATTTATTTTTTATTAATATTTTTTATTTTGATATTGTGGGGTACAGTTAAGGGTTAGGTTACAAATATGTTTCGTTCAGGCACCCTTGTTGATAAGGGGTGTCTCCCCATCCCCAGACAGATAATGACTACCATTAATCCCATCTCCCTTCCCCGCCCCCCCCATAGTTTCCCACAACTGTCAGTCCTTTTCTTATAGTATTACGATGGATGTTCAAGGTCCGCTATATGAGTGGGAATATGTGGTACTCAGATCTTTGTTTCTGTGAGAGGTCACTCAGTATTATTGACTCTAGTTTGTATACCTAACTGTACCCCACAATATCAAAATAAAAAATATTAATAATAAAAAAATATTGCTTAGGTTCTTATAAGATTTAATTGGAGAAGAATCTCTTCCTAAATAAAATTAGAGGTCCATTAAAATAAAGAAATGAAAATAGGAAAATAGACTTGCACAAATTGTATCCACACTTGGTTTTTATCCAGCCTAAGTATTGCTGCTTGTCAAAATTGATGTTATTAAGATTGCTTATAGGCTAAGACTGAAGGCGGGGCCATTAGCTGTTAACAATATATAATTACAACACACACACACACACACACACACACAAAGAAAGTTTAACATTTATTTATTTTATTCTAAGTGTATTGCATATATCCCTGATTAAAAGATGTAACAAGAAAATAAGTCAGTACATGGGTTAATAAGTTACAGAAACACTTCCAAATCTAAATATTGGCTGAATTAAGTTAAAAGTTAAAACACTGCTTTTCATTTACTTACTCTCAATAGGAAAATAAGCGAGTGTAGTATAAGATATTTTGAGAAAGGGAGAGATCACATTTCCATAATTTGGATTACACTATATTGTTATAAAAATGTTTTATTTTTAGTTATTGTTGCTTTGGTTTTCTGTGCCTAATGTATTCAAAGTGTATATATTAACTTTTATCATAGGTAGATCTATATAGGAAAAAAGAACGTTTATAGAGGGTTTTCTGTGCCTAATATATTCAAAGTGTATATATTAACATTTATCATAGGTAGATCTATATAGGAAAAAAGAACATTTATAGAGGGTTTCAGCAGTTTCAAGCATCCACTGTGTGTCTTGGAACGTATCCATCTTGGATATGAGAGGACTACTGCATACCTTACCTTAGATAAACTGAATGTGCTTTAGAGAGTTCTTGTATAAATGTTTGTAAGTTTTAAGCACTTGAAATGTTTCAGGCAAATACAATTAAATCAAAATAATTTCTACTTTTTTATTATTAGAAATACTACTGACTGGTAAAATTAAATTGTTTTTCTTTACTCATTCATATATAAAATATACTTGCACTTTAATTGATTTACACAATATACCAATCTGAGTTTGTCACCAAACACTGGGGTAAAGTTTCACTCAATCTTATATAATGCAAATTTAGGAGAGTGTTAATTCATAATTTAATAAAATATAAATGTTATTTTCCTCTATTATTACTATTCTTACCCTTCTTATTATATTCTGAAACAATGTGTAATAAAATTGCCAAACTATATTTAGAGCAGATTTTGGAGTACAGAATTTTGCTAAAATGGTATTTATCTTTAATAACAACACAAGTGGAAACATTATGCTATTATAATCTCAATGCTTATTTAGTGTTTGCATGAGTATTGAATAAAGGAAGTAGAACATTTTAATTTGATTTGGACCATGTATATTCATTGTTTTCAAATAAGATTATGTTCGGTACATTTAATAATGTGGGCATCTTTTGAAAGTAATGTAAGTATAGACAAAAAGTCTATGAATAAAGGGAAAAATAAAACAAATAAATAGTTATCCCCATCTTTTCCTTGATTGGGAAAATGCTAGTCTGACAAGTGGAATAAGAAGTATACAAATCCAGCATAATTATCTATAGAAAATGAATACCTAACTTACATATAGATTACTTAGTCTAATTTTTTTTAAACTACATATCTTTATCTGCTACTTTTATGTCTATAATACAAGTGATAGAATGTATTTAAGGTGCAGGAAAGGATATACAACTTTTAAATGAATATTGGAAAAATGTGCAGCTTAATACACAATGAGTAAGTATTAGTCTCAGTGAGGGACTGAAAGAATCTCACTGAAGACATAAACTTAAGACAGAGGAGAGTAGTTAAGAACATAAGTGCTACAACTTACAGAATAGATAAAAAATATTTGCTAGTTGTATATCTGACAAAGACCTAACATCCAGGTTTTACAAAAAACTCAAAAGTGCTGAAAAGAGAAAAAAATAAAGCAGTCCCATTTAAAAAAAAAACTGGGTAAAGGACATGAATAAACACTTCTCAAAAGAATATAAACAAGCAGTAAACAAATACATGAAAAAATGCTCAGCTTCAGTAATCATCAGAGAAATACAAATCAAATCATACTGAGATACCACCTAACTCCAGTAAGAATGGCTATCATTAATAAAACAAAAAACAACAGATGCTGGCGAGGATGCTGAGAAAAGGGAACACTTCTAAACAGTTGATGGACATGCAAACTAGTTCGCCCTCTATGGATAACAGTGTAGCAATTCCTAAAAGAACAAGAAATTGATCTTCCATATGATCCAGCAATTCTTTTTCAGGAAATATACCTGCAGGAACTTAAATTAATCTACAAAAAAGATACCTGTACATACATGCTTATTGCAGAACTAGTTACAATCACAAAAATGGAACCAACCGTGCTACCCATCAAACTTGGACTGGATAATAAAAGTGGTACATATATACAATGGAATATTACACAGCCATAAAGAAAGACAAAATTATGGATTTCAAAGCAACTAGAATGGATTTGGAGTCTATCATACTCAGTGATCTGTCACAGAAACAAAGAACTGAGTACCACATGTTCTCACTCATAAATGGATCCAAACACCTATCATTATACTGCAAAAAAGAGATTTAAAGTAGCAAGACACTGCT
>CAUYQG010003831.1:0-28613 GCA_963574415.1 Tarsius wallacei
GGCATACAGAATGATACAATGGACATTGAAGTCTCAGAAGAGGAGAGGGGAGGATGAGAGCTGTGCGCGTGATGAAAAATTACCCATCAGGTACAACGTACACTATCTGGGTGACAGGTACACTAATAGCCCTGACTTCACCACTCTACAATTTACCCATGTAACCAAAAGCCACTTGCGCCCCTAAAACTATCGACATTAAAAAAACGACATAAACGAAAGATGCCAAAACTTGAAGAAGAAGAGGAAGAGGAAGAGGAAAAGAAAAAGAAAAAAAAGAGAGAGAGAAAGAATGAACAAGTCCTGAAAATAATGGCAGGGTGGCAGCTTTTTTGTGACTTTTGATTGGATCTTTTGGGGTGGGTGTTTCCCAATCCTGGGTGTACATTAGAAACATCCAGGGAACTTTTACAAAAATAATTCTCTGGTCTCACCTCTAGAAAATCTGATTTAATTTGTCTGAGGTGAAGCCTGGATATTGGTGTGGGATTTTTTAAAGCTTCCTAGGTGATTCTATATGCAGCCAGAGTTGAGAACCAATATCTACCACCACAAGTTTTACAGAAGCTCCTTTAGTCTGCCTAAAGTGAGTCTACCTAAGCTTCTGAGTTACAGTGTATGATTTTTAAGCTGCGTCAACATATTTTCCAATCCTGCAAGAGAAACAGGAAACCAAGCTTGTGCTCCAATTTGTAAATCTAAAAGTAGGGCACCCTAAGGGCAGTAGACAGAGTCTAGTCCCAGGAGCTGGGGAAAATAGTTTGGTATACATATTTGAACTAGGAAGAAATCATCTTAAAAGATCCATCAACGATAATATTTTGATTGCCGAAATGAATTTTTACTCTTCGCTGGGACCTTGGTATTTGACCGTTAAGAGTCAACAAACATATTTTGATTATTTTATACCGTGTTTGTAATAAATCTGACGTCTTCCTCCTGGAAGAAGATAGAAGAGAAATGAGACTTGGAAAAGCTCCAGGACAATATTCCTCAGAGTACTGTTCAATGATATAAATGTCCATTGAAAACAGAAATCTGAATTTAGCTAAACTGTGAGAGATACTGTATACCATTCCTCTCCTCGTGATTCATAATGCACGATAACATTTTAAGGTATCTAAGAAATCCTACTCTAATTAAATCTTAGCAGTCTAGACCCCAGTGACCAGGAACTTACCTCTCTTATCTAATTTTCGTTCTTCTCTCCTTTCCCCTCCCTTCACTTCCCCTCCCTTCCTTCCTTTTTTCTTTTTCTTTTTTCCTTCGGGTAACAACCATTATTATCATCCTGCAGAATTAGTGGTCCTTGGAATATACTTTGAGCAATGCTGTGTTACAGGATTTTACCTCTAACTTTTTGGAGTTGGGGTGGGAGAATATGTCTCCAATTTATCTGAGAGGTAAATGCTTCATGCAGAAGCATGCTTAAAGCTTCCAAGCTTGATTTAGGGGGTATGGGCCTTGGGCTGAGGCTGGAGGTACCTCCAATAGAGGTGTTTGTCCAACACCTCTATTTTGGTACATGTTCCATGATCCCATGATGTTTATGGCCATCTTTGCTACTGACCTGTGAGCTACAAAGGAGTATGACGTGTGCCTATGTTGAATGGATACACGAATGAATGAGCCATGTTTCTGCTGTGGTAGGCTCTTGCAGCAGTGCCACCTTCCCTTCCACCATCCTAAATTTCTAGGGCCTGGAATTGAATGTATCTTGTTCTAATGATGTTCAAAAAGTCTGACTGAAGAGGAGTTATTCTATGTTAAATCAGTTAACCTTCAACTGGGACCCAATAAGATTTGCTTACTGCAACTTAGATACTTCCTTGGACAGGGCCTGATGGTCGTTCTTTCTATATCAAATCTTGTTGCCAGCTTAGAATATTTCTGAAACATGTCTTTCTTTGTAGTATAGGATGTTTGTGCTAACATTTCAACAGCATACCATTTTCAACATATTACTGAAATTACTTTTACCTTTCCACATTGTTTCGGTGACAAAAGGTTTACAAGATTATAAATCTCATGAAACAGTAATGTCAAGACGACAGCAACCTCATGCAAAATTCATAAGTATTGTCTAGAAAAAATGTGCCAGTAGAGACAAAATCTTAAAGAAATACTCTTATGATTATTGTCATTGCTACAAGTGATTATTATTAAACCACCGTTTTGATTCTCTTGACATTAGCCCCAATAATTAATTGCTGTGGTGACAAGTTACTATGAATTTATTGATTGCCACCTGAGAGCCAACTGCTACACCAGAGGATAAAATAAAATGCAAAACAATTTCTTCTCTTGGAGAGTTTCCAATCTAGTTAATAAGACTACCTATGAACAGAAGCAGTAAGTGTATGCAACAGCAACTCAAACTAAGTAATCAAGGCAAAGTGATATATTTGTGCTTAAGGCCTGTAGACCCAAAAAACAAACCCTCAGGAGAGGGTGAGTTAATCAGGAAAGATGCAGATGAGTTTTAAAGGAAGAATTGTGGCATAACTCCTAAAGGAATAACATATCTGTTTAGTGAATTATTTAGGATAGCACTTGTACATCAAATAAAGAAAAACACTATTTTTCAAAGAGTTGCTCATGCCTTTAATTTTGAAGTGTGAATATGAATGACAGGTGATTAGGATCTTAGGACTGTGACAGTGCTGCCATTGCTGATGTCCAATGAGGAATGGAGAATATCTAGCTGGAAGGATTAAAACAATTTAAAATCATAGTTTCTGTCCTACTGGCTAAGAGGGGAAATAAAAGCACTGGGCCCCAAAACAGCAATATGCAGACCAAACTGGCATTTCTTTCTGAAATGCACATCGGAGGCAAATATTTTTCTCCAGGCCTAGGATTTAATGCACCAGAACTAGGAAGCAGTTTAAAGACTGTAACCAGGAAATTGAATCTGAACACTCCCTAACCCTTTTAAGACGTTGATAACTTTCTAAATTTAGTCTGTAGAAGGTGAAATTCTTGTAGGAGAGAGCAGCGTTCACTCTGCCCTGTGGCTGCTGAAATATTTCCAGGAGATGTGTTCAGGTGGAAATTTGATGTTGGAATGAAGAAAAGCAGTGGCAAACACCACAATGTGGGCCTGGCATGGGGGTGGGGTAATGACAAACCAGGAAAGAAGGAAAAAAGTTTCCTTAGTTGCGTCTTTACCTTCTCACAATTCCGTTCCACGCAGAAGAAACCCAAAAGGCAAATTCAGCAAGGACTTGCAAGCTCCGACTATATTAGTTTTCCTAAGTAGCTTTACATATTGTGAGATGCCAAAACAATGTCTAGCAGTCCTCAGAAAAAAATACTGGATTCAAGAAAGAGCAAAGAATTATTGGCTGCTGCTTGATCGTTGTTAGAGAGGAGATTGGAGGGAGCAGATTACTGATACTTCATGGTCTTTTACTTTGAGGATGATTTCAAAAGTCACAGATGACAGGACAAAGTGATATTTAAAGAATTGGTTTGTAAATCATTCCAAGGCTCTTAGTGTCCAGGTTACTAAATCCTTTGTCAAGGCTAAGGTTAATTCAGATCTTGGGACTACCTTAATTCCTTTCCCAGAGCTCTCTCTTTGAACTGCCTCAATGCTGACAAATCTTCGTCCTTTGAAGGGTTATTCTGAGGATTAAGGGGGATAATATTTCTAAAGCATTTCATGCAATTCCTAGCCCTAAATAAGTGGAAGGCATTGTGGGTGTTTTTTGGACAATTATTAATATTATATTTGAGCTCTTGCAAGCAGTGAAAAGCAATTTAGAGGGAAGTCTGATGAATAAGAAAAGGGAAATGTGTCTGAGCCAAGACGTGGCATTTGGAGTCCAAAGTGCAGGCAAAAATGGCGAGATGATTTTATGTGGTTCATAAGCTGAAAGTGAAAGGTTGTATTTCACTAAAAGCTACTGGGAAAGAGAATGACGCAAAAAAAATCTTGAGCGTGTGTCCCTGCATGCTCAAGGTGACAGGCTTCGTTTATATACTTCCTGGTTCACTTTCTGCAGAGCAACCGTGAGTGTTTAGGGGAATTTTTAAAAGGCCAAGGAAGTGTGTGTTGCAGAGGCTGCTTTTGTACCAAGTGCAGTGGTTCTCCTTGGCCCTGGCCTTCTGGGAATACAGACAAACACGATCTTTTCTTATTGACGAGCCCAGACGAGCAGCCTCCAGGTGGCCTCTCCTTTGACTTTGTGGGGCAAGGGGTTTGGATGGTCAGGCATGCCTGGATTTGAATTCTGACTCCACTGTGTATTATTAATAGCAATTGTGCAGATTATTTAGTCATTCTGAGTTCATTTATCTTTTATAAAACAAACAACAACAACAAAAAATGGGCACGTAACACATTCTTCAAAAATTTCCTGATTTCATTTTTATTTTTTATTATGAAAAATTTCAAACAAGAAATTGACCTTCCATATGATCCAGCCATCCCCCTTCTGGGAACATATCTGGAGGAACACAAATCGTTCTACAAAAAAGACACTTGCACACTCATGTTTATTGCCACACTTTCACAATAGCAAAAACACGGAACCAACCCTATTGCCCATCAAAAGTAGGCTGGATAAAGAAAATGTGGTACATACACACAATGGAATATTATGCAGCCATAAAGAAGGATAAAATCATGGGCTTCACAGCAAATTGAGTGGAGTTGGAGATAGTCATACTTAGTGATCTATTACAGAAACAAAGAACCGAATTCCACACGTTCTCACTCATAAGTGGGACCTGAACATTCATCACAATAGCCCAAAGGAAGGATCAGCAGTAGCGGGACACTGATGGGGGAAGGAGGGAGGGGCGGAATATAACCACACAAAGGGTACCTGGTCCTAACCAGGGCAAGTGAGGGCCAGTGGGAGGCCCAAACTTCACCTGCACATAGATTACTTACATACCTAATCCTGACTTGTACCCCATCTTTATAATAAAATAAAGTAAAAAGACAATTTTTACCATTTCAGAATTAATCAGAGTGGAATAGATATCAAACCTCCATGTATTCATAACCCTGTTTTAATACCTATTACCTTAAGCTCATCTTATTTTTTCTCTATTTTAACCCATCACACCACCCCCCTCCAGATTATGGTAAAGCAAATCATAGGCATCATGTCATTTAATTCATAAGTATTTCAGTATGAATCACTGAAAGATAAGATATCTTTTTAAAAACTATAACCACAATGCCATTATCACACTTTAAAAAATGATCAGGAATTCCTTAATATCATCTATCATCTACCCAGTCAGTGTTCAAATGTTCCCAATGGTCTCATAATATTTTTAACAGTTGGTTCACATTAGGAGTAAAATAAAGTACATGCATTGCAATTGGTCGATAAATTTCTTATGACTCTTTTAACTGTAGGTTCTCTTTCCCTCTTGTTTTATCTCCTTGTTTTTTTTCTTTTTTAATTGAAGTAAATCCCCTTGCAATTTGTTTGTTCTTTGTTTTATAGGATTTCTCACTGTCAAGATGTTTTAAAATGTAGGTTTCATTACTATTCAGGTATGGTGAAGACAACAGATCGGAAGATGACTGCTACTGAGAAGTAATTTGTTACTTACAGTTCCCAAGAAGGAGGAGCCATGCCATGCCACAGGGGGCCACCCAGGTGCTTCAGAAGGCAGAAACAGCATAAAGAAAACATGGACAAGAGCTTTTATTGTGGTTTCCATAGGCAAGGCAAGGCAGGGTAAGCAAAGTTAAGATCAGTTTTGTTGAATAATATCATTGAGCTCTAAGACATAAGGATTGTCTCTAGGGTACCTGGCCTCGGGGTAATTAGTACAAGAGAATATTGATCTGGGGTGTAAAAGCCCAGAGGAGTATACAGGTAGAGGGGTAAGGATAGCTCTGGATTGTTGATTTGCAAATCAAATGCATATGGGACAGGCAGTCTCCCATAGTCAAGGCCCCAGGTATCAAAACGTCAGAATAAAACATACAACATGGTGCCTAGTGTATCCCCATGATGTCGCTTTGAATCTTTATCTGTCCCCTGTATTTGCTATAAATTGATAATAAAATATGGAGGCTTGATTGAACTCAAGTTCTATTTTTTGTGACTTCCATCACAAAGAATATAATATCCAATTATCTTCTTTTTTGTTATGCTAGTGATCATTGAGGAACAATGACTCGATTCATTATTTAACTAGGGATTGCAAAAGACTGATATTCTAATCCTACCATTCTTTCTTTACTTAGTAGCTTTTTTTTTTCTGCAAAGATAAATGTCTCCTCAGCTATTATTTAGTAACCCAGAGAGATAGCCTGTATAGGAAAGGCAGGCGAAATGCTTGCTTTTTTCCTTTTATTTACCTATTTTCAAAATTAAAGTGTTGATGTTAGCATTCTCTGAAAAGTGACCAGTGAGTTTGTCTCATAGGTTTAAATATATTTGACCTGTTTCAATCCACTGTAATTATTATTCTTATTGATGTTGAAATTGTCCTATTTTTGGCCCCTGGTATCTTCTTCAAACTGACTCTTGACTCTTTTTGATGTGACACCAGTGGTTTTTCATAGCTGTCTGTCTTTGGGACAAGAAGAGTTCCAGGCTTATATTATATATTTCCCACCCCACACTTGGAATCTGCTGTAGCTCCAAGGAACCCTGTTCCATTTAATGAAAGGTTGTATTTAGACACCATAGTCTTCTTGCTTTTCAGTGCTCATGGCTTCTGAGTTGATTGCTGTTTCTAGGTCTTCTTGATTTGCAGAGCAAGGAAACACATGTTTATTAAGGTAAACATAAAAGGTAAACATGTTTATTAAGTCTTTTTATTTTTTTTGAGTTGGAGTCTCACTCTGTTACCCAGACTGGAGTGCAGTGGCACGCTCCCGGTCACTGTAGCCTCGACCAGCAGGGCTCCAGCAATCCTTCTGCCTCAGCCTTCCAAGTAGTTGGAACTACAGGCATTCACTACCATGCCCAGCTAATTTTTATTTATTTATTGTAGAGACAAGGTCTTGCCAAGTTGCCCAGGTGAGTCTTGAACCCAGGTAATCCACTCGCCTCTGCCTCCCAAAGTGCTGGGATTACAGGCTGAGCCACTGAACCCAGCCTATTAAGTCTTTTTTTAAGCATAGATTTCCCCTCTCGTTTTTTTCTGTTTTAGATATACTCTCCTTTCAATGTGGTTGTTGAGTTCATACTGATACTTCCAACTCACATGCAGTTTCTCAGGGTTTTTGATATTTACCTTTTTCAATAATACCTCTGTATCACCTTTTTTGATGCTGAAAATCCCAGTGCCCAACTCAAATCAACATATTTACTCATTTGCTTTATCTCAAAATATGCAGAAAACAGTCTCAGGAAAATAATTGCAACTTTGCCACCATAATGTGATAATTGAAAACAGTATACTTTGTAATAGTTCTTTTTGTCCTTAGATTATGTTTTACTAAAGGATGTTCATTTAAATTTTATGTTCTAGACTCATTGAAATAATCTTTTTCTGTATGGTCATGTTGTCAGCTGGGTTCTCCACTAGCTTATTCATTTGCTTTACTTTGCCTTAGACTTTTAAGGAGGGCACCTTTAGAAAATGTAAGTTTGGTGTATAGTCAAGATAGATTCAGAGAAGGCAAGCTTTTATCCCAGTCTTCTCCATTCTGTTCCATCTGCTTCCACTGTTTTAGTTTTCGGTTTATCTTTTTTTCTTTTTAGTGTAAGGAAAATGTTGAAATATAAGGAAATATTCATTCTTCCTCTTCTTCTAAGATAAAGGTAGAATATTATACATGCTTTTATCCACCTTGCTTATATTCACTTAAGATATATAGGAATATTTAAAATACTAAACAGACACAAGTCCATAGTCCTTTATCCACAATTCCCAAATCCTCAAAGCTTTGAAAGCCCAGAATTTTATTAAAAGCTTGCAGCAAACTCATTTAAAAAAAATCAGATCTGAGCACGCATAATGTTATTGGCACATTTTAATGCTAGGATATTAAATATATTTAATATATTTGATTACGGGTCCAGCCTTATACCTTGATGGGAGGTTTTAAATAATTTATGGTGTATGCACTGTATTACCTTTCAGAAAAGTGAAAGTTATGAATTCTGAAACATACCTGGCTCCAAGAGTTTCAGATAAGGTGTTCTGAACCTGTAACACATAAACCATTTATCAGTACATTTGTTTTCAGATTTTTTAAAAAGAATTATGACCAAAACACCCAACCTCCTATTTTAGTATATCTAGGTAGATATGATTTTCACAATACAATTTAAGTGAGAACCAGAAACTCGTGGACTTTCTTTGCACAAGCCAATATTGAATTATATTCTAAGACTTCTCTTACGTAAACACTTCAGGGGCAAAGATTTCTGGTTAGAGGCTTAGAATTCTCTAAACTTTAAAGTTTTAAGATAATTATGAAGCAGATACATTTTTTAAAAAAACTTGGCTAGAGTATTTTCACAGAATTCTCAGACTTTGCTGACACCTTTTGTGTTATAGTATCATAAAATTTTGAGGCGAAAAGAATATTGGTCATTGCTGGTAAACATCTTCCACAAAATCTAGACTTGAACAAGCAACCTTTTGTTTTTATGAGGAAGCTTGCATTTATGGTGCGTATAGCGGTCAGGTATGAACTAAAATTATACTGCTCTACGTGATTACCAAGTGACTTTCAGAATCATTACATCACAAGCTTTATTTGAGAAGTCACTTAGGTCAAATTTTTTCATGAGCAAGAAAACTGAGTTCTCTTTCCGTGATAGGTCACGTAACATTCCCAATACCTGCTATCTCTCCTTGTGAGAGGTTTCTGTGTCCCACTGACAGAGCCATTGGACTTGCTTTGGCCAATAGACTATGAGTGGAGGTGGCACGGGCCTCTTCTGGAAGAAGCTTGAAGAATCAGCATGTTATTTTCTATGCGTTTTTTCCTCTCTGCCACAAGACTAGCCGTGTCTGAAACAGAAATTTTTTCATTTGCCTGGGTCTGAGAGTGAGGACGGTGTGGTAGAAAATCACAGCCACCCTGTGATGGACTGTGGCATGAGTGAGAAATAATTCATTATTATTATTATTATTATTTAAAGTAGGATATATTGGAAGGACAGAAAAGTTCCCACTGTGAGAGGGGACTTGAGAGGGTTGCCCAATTCATTGTTATTATAAATCACTGAGGTCTAGAGGTTGATTGTTACCACAGCATAACCTAACTTTTACTGTCTGATATCCTTGCAAGAATCATGTATCCAGTGGTTAGATGTCATAGGGAGCTCCAGTGTCCAGATGAAATTCCCAAGTTTTTACTGGTAGGTAGGAGTTGTCCTTTAGATTTTTTAAAGCTCACTTTCTTTGCCTATTCTAATTTTGAAGTTGCTTGAGACACCAAATTAAAAATCATGAAGTTCTTTGACATCCTATATATGTAACAAATATTAAGTACTGGAGTACCAGTATCTTTAGACATAGCAAGTATTAAGTATTATAAATATTCTCACCGTCAAATAGGGAGGAAAAGCAAGGTGACTGAGAGATCTTCTACTTCTAGGAGGTAGAAGAAAGACCGGAAAGAGACAAGAGGCATAGCTTGATGGATGAATTTGTTTGGTATTTTAATTTTCCTTGCTCCGAACTGATAGGGAGGACTTTTGAAAGAAAAATGCTTTCATCAATCTTTCTAATTTATTCACCAGAATAAGGAGAGGGGAAAGATTCATTTCCTGAGAAAATGACCACTCCCAGTGTGGAATTTTTAAAAGTTTAGCTTGAGCACGGCGTCTTTTTGTTTTTACATGCTCATATGAATATCCTGAGTTTGAGGGTTGAAGGGTCCTCTCTTTCTATTTTCTCTTCTTCTCCCTCTTTCTCTTTGATTTTGTTAAAAGGAAACCCTGGGGCCAAACTACCATGCTAATACCGAGTCAATATCAGTTGGTGTATTGTAAAGGTCTTCATAACTTAGGGAGTGACGAATTTTAGAATTCTGAATTCTATGTCCTATGGACTAAATGACTGTAAGCACCGGTATGTTTTTTCTAATATCTATGGATCTTTGGAATAATCCATTAAGAGTAGGAGATGATATGATAATAAAGAAGCTGGAAGAACTCTGCTTCTTCTAGAAATTCTGTGTAGTGTTCCTGTTATCGACGGGATCTCAGGTCCATGTGTCAGATGTCAGAAACATCTCGCTTCTACTTACTATTGAAAATAGAAATTGCCTCAGTAAAAAAAAAAAAAAAAGTCATGCATCACAAACATTTACTGAGGGCCTACTGTGTGCCAGGCTTTCTAAATCTTGTCTCGAAAATACATAATTTGGAATAACTTTAGGATTGGCACAGGATTCTGAATTGTGTTGGATCTAAGTCATAATTGCAGAACAATGGAAGCAATGGGAATAAACTCTTGAGAAGTATCAATTTGGCTTGGCTCATAATATCTTTATTAAAAGTGTGAGTGGAGGCCAGGCCTGGTGGCTCATACTTGTAATCCCAGCACTTTGGGAGGCCAAGGTGGGAGGATTGCTAAAGCCGAGGAGTTTGAGACCTGGGCAACATAGCAAGACTTTATCTCTACAAAAAAGCCAAAATATTAGCTAGGCGTGGTAGTGCAGGCCTGTAGTCCTAGCTACTCGGGAGGCTGAGGCCAAAGGATTGCCTGAACCCAGGAGGTAAAGGCTGTGTGAACCATGATCGTGTCACTGCACTCCAGTCTGGGCAGCAGAGTGAGACCCCGACTCAAAAAAAAAAAAGTGTGAATGGGAAGGCAAGGAAGACCCACAGACAAGCATATACATGGAAGAGGATCAAACTGGGCACTGGTGTGGACCTTTGTAGGCCTTCAGATGATTTATCAATTTCTGGATAGCTGAGTGACCTGGATCAGAGGTGCAAGTCCACCAGCTAAGATGCTCATGAACTCACCGACTCACTCTGAGAACTTTTATCACAAGTAAAACATGCATTTCTTTTGAAGGATGATTACAGTGCAGTGACTATGGATGGTCACATTCTACTGAACATGGAAGTTCTAAAGAATGTAGAAAAAAATTAAGAACACAGACCATATATATTTACATCTACTACCCACATTCTACTCTCTAGCTCTGACATAACTGTGAGAGAAAATACTCTTAAGTTTATCCTGGTGTTGGTATAAATTCAATTCTTTAATCTCCTGTAACTTGAGAACGGCGAAGTATCCTTTCTCTGCCATCAGCCTTTTCACATCTTATAGGTGTTTGAGCAGGTATAAGAGAAATACGTTCTGGCCTGCAATAACTTGGAACTGCAGCTGTTTCCATTGTTTGAGGATGAAAGAAGACAATGCAAGTTCAGTCCACCACAAGGAGAAGCTGCAGTTGACAAAGCGGATCAAGGGGCAAAGGGTAGCTCTCCAACCAGTGCCAGTTGACTGTTTTATCACTTTCCCACCGCAGTCTGGAAGGCACAGGGAAGCCATGCCTTATGTCATACATACTTCTCTGCTGAAACACTAATTGGCCAGAGTCAATGGGTTGGCTGGGGCTGTTCCTGTTTTGCTCTCCAGGTGCCAAAGACAAAAAGGCAATTTCATGGGCTGGACCCAAATCAGGTAGGTTTCACATATAGTGTTTCCAAGATGATTTCGGAAAGCGACTGGGGAAAGAAAGTTAAAACAGATAATGAATGAAAACACATCCAAATAAGCCCTGTCCTCATACCGACCGCCTCTGCCTCCCATTCCAAGTAGGATAATTATTCCATAGTACTTAGGGTAGTGCACCCATCCATTGATGGAGTTAAAGTCCCACCTACTTTTCAGAGATTTGGGGTGGGTGAGATAGGTAAAAACATGTGCAACTCAAGAAATGGTAATGGAAAGCTATTGATAAACAATTTAGAATTTCATTAAGAATTAGAGGGAAACAGGGTTGAGGACAAATACCACAAGAAAGAATTCTTCCGTTTTAAGGTAAAGAGCTGACAAGCACTTTGGATGCTGAGACAGGAGAATTGGTTGAGCCCAAGAGCTAGAGACCAGCCTGAGCAACACAGTAAGACCCTGTCTCTACCAAAAAAAAAAAAAAATTAGCCAAGCATGGTGGCGTGCACCTATAATCTCAGCACTTGGGAAGCTGAAGTGGAAGGATTGCTTGGGTCCAGGATTGATGGTGCCACTGCGTTCCAGCCTGGGTGAGTGAGACTCCCATCTCTCTAAAAAAGAAAAAAAAAGTGACAATTTTTTTGATGATCTCACAAGACAAAAGTATGGCAACTTAAAAAAAAAAATAGACCAATCATCTTTTCACAGTTTCTTTTTTTTTTTTAATTTTATTTTAAAGATGTGGGATATAATTCAGTATTAGGCATACAAGTGGTCATTGTACAGGTAAAGTTTGGTCCCCACTTCACCTGGTTTGAGACAAGGTACCCTTATTGATGTTGTGTGCCCACCCCACTTCCCCTGGCAGTTTCCAGCTACTGTCAATCTCTTTCTTAGAGTATTATGGTAAATGTTCAGGGTCCGCTTATGAGTGAGAACATGTGGCACTCAGTTCCTTGTGTCAGTGATAAATCACTGAATATGATAGACTCTAAATCAGTCCAAGTTGTTGCAAAGTAATTTTGTTCTTCTTTATGGCTGCATCATATTCCATCATGTATATGTACCACATTTTTCAATCCAGTCCACTTTCAATGGGCAGCACGGTTGGTTCCATGTTTTTGCTATTGTAAATAGTGCTGCAATAAATATGCATGTGCAGGTATTTTTTTTGTAGAATGATTTAAGTTCCTCCAGGAATATTCACAGACAGGGGATTGCTGGGTCGTATGGAAGGTCAATTTCTAGCTCTTTTAGGAATTGCCACTGTTTTCCATGGAGGTTGAACTAGTTTGCATTCACACCAACAGTGTAGAAGCGTCCCCTTTTCTCTGCATCCTGCATCTGTTGTTTTTTGTTTTATTAATGATGGTCATTCTTACTGGAGTTAGGTGGTATTTCATTGTAGTTTTGATTTGAGTTTTTCTGATGATTAGTGAGGTTGAGCACTTTTTCATGTATCTGTTGGCAGCTCACATGTCTTCTTTTGAGAAGTCTCTATTCATGTCTTTTGCCCAATTTTTAATGTGTCTGTTTTTTCCTTTTGGAATGTTTGTATCCCTTGTAGATCCGGGACGTTAGGCCTTTGTTAGATATGCAGTTAGCAAATATTTTTTCCCCATTCTCTGGGTTGTCTCCCTGCTCTCTTGATGGTTTCTTTTGCATTGCAGAAGCTTGTCAGTTTGATGAGGTCCCACTTGTCTATCTTATCTCTTATGGCAT
Source organism: Tarsius wallacei (assembly GCA_963574415.1). NCBI lineage: Eukaryota > Metazoa > Chordata > Mammalia > Primates > Tarsiidae > Tarsius > Tarsius wallacei. Next base: position 13,303 of record CAUYQG010003831.1, read on the forward strand.
GGGCTTTTGGAGTTTTGATCAGGAATTGGTTGACTATTCTGATTTCCATAAAGATGTCTCCTGTGTTTTCCAAGATTCTTAACATTTGAGGGTTTAGGTTTAGGTCTTTGATCCATTTAGAGTTAACTTTTGCGTATGGTGATAGGTAGGGGTCCTGTTTCATTCTTCTGTATGTGGTCAGTCATTTTCCCAGCACCATTTACTGAACAGGTTCTCCTTTCCCCAGTGGTTGTTGTTGGAGGCTTTGTTGAAGATGCATTGGTTGAAAAATTGAGGTTTTGTTTCCGGAATCTCTATCCTGTTCCATTGGTCTATACGCCTGTTCTGTACCAATACCAGGCTGTTTTGATTATTGTAACCTTATAAAAAACTTTAAAGTCTGGAAGCATGATACCTCCTTGTTCCTTTTGCTAAGGATTGTTTTGGCTATTTGTATTCATTCATGTTTCCATATGAATTTCTGTACTGTTGTTTCCAGGTGTGAGAAAAATTCTCAGCGTCAAGAATCTGGCTGTGGCTTAGCTGGTGGTTCTGGCTCGAGGTCTTCCAGGTGGTTACCATCAAGACATCATCCAGGGCCAAAGTCCTCTGAAGGCTTGACCAAGACAGGAGGACTCGCTTTCAAAGTGACACATTGCTCTTGGCTGGAGGCCCCAGCTTCTCACCATGTGAGCTTCCCCTAAAGTGTCTCACAACATGGCAGTCGGCTTTCCTGAGGGTGTCTTGAGAGAGTGAGTGAGGAGGCAGCCGCGGTGTCCTTAGGACTGACCTGCTCTTGGAAATCTCACATGGCCACTCTGTCAAAGAACAGCGCACACTCGAGGGGATGGAAATTAAGCTCCTCCTTTTGAAGCAGGAGTAGCAAAGAATTTCTGGGTCTATTTTAAAACGACTGCAGTCCCCCTACCTGGAATATACCCAGAAAAACTCAAATCACTCTGTAACAAAGATACCTGCATACGTATGTTTATCGCAGCATTGTTCACAGTAGCAAGAACGTGGAACCAACTGTGCTGCCCATCAAAAGAGGACTGGATTTTAAAAATGTGGTACATATACACGGTGGAAGTTTACATAGCCATAAAGAAGAACAAAATCATGAACTTCACAGCAACCTGAATGGACTTAGAGTCAATATTACTGAGTGATCCTTCACAGAAACAAAGAACTGAGTATCACGTGTTCTCACTCATAAGTGGACCTTGAACAATTATCGTAATACTATAAGAGAATGATTGCCAGTAGTGGGAAACTGCCAAGAGGTGGGCAGGGACGCGGGATTGGCAGTAGTGGTAATCTGCCTGGGGGAGGGGGGCACACCTCATTAACATGGGTACCTGCATAATGAACATTTGTATACCTAACCCTGAATTGTACCTCACATCTTTAAAAAAAAAAGTTTAAAAAACAAAACGACTGCAGTAATGAATCACAAGGAAAATTTTGTCACTTTGTGGCCAAAATTTGACTATTTTTGATGGTCTAACATAAAGTGTTCTTTTATTCTCCATAATTTAACCTTGTGTTACTCTCACCTTGCTCACCAGACAAGAACCTCCTTTCAGGTGATAGGTGACTAGGAGAGAGTGAATGAGTCTGGCATTTTTAAAGAAATTGGAATTTTCCAGTTGACCTACCTGGGCATGGTTCTAGCAAAAGTCACTCGGGAGCCCCAGTTCATGGGACTGAACCTGTTCTTGTTTTCTTCTACCATTGATCAATAATGGTGTCCATTCTGTGTTGTGCACCATGTACTTTCTGGAACCAGAAATATAAGGACAGGAAGGCATGGTCACAGTCATGTGTGGAGTGTCATGTTCAGTGTTAAGCAAGAAAAACAGACAAAGGCAAGCCCACCTGATGGATGCAGGTGGAAGAGATCTGTGACTGTGACATGCAGAACTCCCCAAGGCCCTGGGGCACTTTGGCATGGAGACTGTGCTACCCATGCCTCCTTAGACCTGACCCCTGCCACGCAGGCTGGCTGCTTTCCAGCTGTCACCTCTGCATGTCTTTGTCTGAAGGCTTTCTCTAGAAGCTGGAGTCTGATCTGCCAGTGCATATTAATATTCAAGAGCAGCCCTTGGTTGAATGCAGTGTCTCATGCCCATAAGCTCAGCACTTTGGGAGGCTGAGGCAAGAGGATCACTTGAAGCCAAGAGTTTGACCAGTCTGGCTAATGTAATGAGACTCCATCTCATATTCTAAAGAAAAAATAGAATAAACAAATTGATAGAGTAGCCCTACCTGATTAGAGTTGGCATACAAATCCCCAGTTCCCTCACCTTTCAGGTGAGATAACTTGGAGTCACATGTCCTACTCTGGCTTCTCAGAGTTTTCTAGTGGGATGGAGATGGATTTCCTACAGTAGGTAGCTGGATTGACCAAGCACACTTTATCAGCTGTCTTCTCTTCTCTCTCGATTCCCTATTCTCTTAGGGTGTTTCCTAGAACCCCTCAAATAAACTGCTTGCATTTGAACAGATCCTTGAGGCACAGTCTGCTTCTTAGGGAACTTAAATTAAGATAGTGGATGATATCTCAAACCAGGCAAAGGGAGGCCCAAACTTTACCTGTATGATATCTACTTGTATACCTAATCCTGAATTGTACCTCACATCTTTAAAATTAAAAAAAATGTATACAAAAACAGTGGATGACATGACCACTGTCTTCAGATATTTGATGGCTGTCTTATAGAAGAGTGATTAGATTGATCAGTTAAAGGGGAGACTTAGGACCACCAGATAATAGTCATTTAGAGGTAGATTTTAGTTTAGCATGAGGAAGAATTCTATAACTCAAGACACCTACCAATGGAATGGGTTTCCCCTGGGAGGCAATACACTTGGTGTCACAGGGGATGTTTATACTGAGGCTGACAGGTTCAGACTAAAAGACTTCTAAGGTCAGAGGTGGGTTCACTGTCGCTAAGAAAGCTGAGGCTTCCAAATCTTCCCTCATGCTGTGCTCGGATCCTTTTAAGTCCCTAGCAATGTGTTGACATAGTCAGACTTACATTTGCAGATCTTAGAATCACCATTGATTGACACCACTTTCTGTTTCCAGCCCGACTTAGTTTTATTCTGTGAATCTTTTGAAACCAAGTGTATCAGAATTCTGGGGTTTGTCGGTGACATATGTGTAGCAGTACTAGAAATGAATACGACCTTTTGAGTAGGTGTTTGTTTTTATGCATCCCGACATATCAGATTCAATTTTAGCATATCTGACACATCTTGTCCTGACAAAGCATAGTTGTTCCAGATGAAACAGCAAGCAACATTGCCACCAACCCAGCAGAATAGCCTGAGAAAACAAGTGACAATATCAAAAAAGAAATTCCAGTAACAAAACCTGAATACAAAGAGTAATTTGATAACACAATTATGCCACTCTTTTTAACGTAACAGCAATTATAAAAGTATTCTAATTACTTTTTTTTTTTTGAGTTGGAGTCTCACTCTGTCGCCCAGACTGGAGTGCAGTGGCACGCTCTCGGCCACCGCAACCTTGACCTGCTGAGTTTCAGCGATCCTTCTGCCTCAGCCTTCCAAGTAGCCGGAACTGCAGGCGTGTGCTACCACGTCCGGCTAATTTTTGATGTAGTGTAGAGATGGGTTGCCTGGGCGGGTCTTGAACCTGCAGGCTCAGGCATTCCACTCGCCTCAGCCTCCCAAAGTGCTGGGATTACAGGCTGAGCCACCGAGCCCGGCCTCTAATTACTTTTATACATTCTTTAATTTTAGATTATTTTCTAATATTTTTCACAATTATGAAGCAGTAAAAATTTGTAGTGGAAACTCTAAGTGTAACCCAAAAGAAAATGGTTGTAGTTTAAACATATGTAATCTGTTGAGATTTCTTTTCTCATGATAAATAAATGAGTGGCATGATCACAGCTCACTGCAGCTGCAAACTCCTGGGCTCGGGTGATCCTTCTGTCTCAGTCTTCTGAGTAGCCGGGACTACAGGTGTGTGCCACCACACTCGGCTAATTTTTTTTTTTTTTTTGTAGAGATGAGGTCTCCCTATGTTGCCCAGGCTGGTCTCAAACTTCTGGGCTCAAGCACTCTGCCTGCCCTGGCCTCCCAAAATACTGGGATTACAGGCGTGAGTCACCATGCCCATTGATAAATATCCTTTTTTATTTTTATTATTTTATTTTATTTTATTTTTTGAGTTGGAGTCTCACTCTGTTGCCCAGACTGGAGTGCAGTGGCTGCTCCTGGGCACCGCAGCCTTGACCTGCTGGGCTCCAGCGATCCTTCCGCCTCAGCCTTCCAAGTAGCCGGAACTACAGGCCCGCGCTACCATGCCCGGTTAATTTTTTGATTTATTGTCGAGATGAGGTCTTGCCAAGTTGCCCAGGCGGGTCTTGAACCCGCTGGCTCAGGCAATTCACTCACCTCAGCCTCCCAAAGCGCGGGATTACAGACTGAGCCACCGATCCCGGCCCCTTTTTTATTTTTTATTTTTTTTGAGTTAGAGTTTTACTCTGTTGCCCAGACTGGAGTGCATTGTCACACTCACGGCTGCTGCATGCTTGATCTCTTGTGCTCAGGCGATCCTTCCACCTCAGCCTTCCTATGACTACAGGCCCTCACCACCACACTCAGCTACTTTTTAAATTTATTGTAAAGACAAGCTCTCGCCATGTTGCCCAGTTTGTTCTCAAACTCCTGGGCTCAGGCAATCCTCTAGCCTCCACCTCTCAAAGTGCTGGGATTATAGGTGTGAGCCGCCACACCTGGCCGATATCCATTTTTATATCTAATTTCTCATTCATAAGTTACTCTCTCTGCTTCTTTTATTTAAAGGAACTCACATATAATTGAGACCCACCTCTGTCTGAGGGACTGTTAGATTGTAAGATTCTGAGTCCTGAATCCTCCTGGTTCAAAGAACTGCATGAAACTATGCTCTTTATGTAACTGATTAGGAATATTGTGTAGAGTAGAATAATAAGATGGATGACCCTCTGGCTCAAAAGTACAGGGAAAGTTTCCAGTCACACTTTTCATACAATCTTAAAATACAAAGCCAAGGCTGAAAAGACCTTCTGTTATCTCTCTGTCTTCATTCTCTTCCTCCACTGGGTGGGGGGTGGGGGGTAATTTTGGATGTCTGCCCATATTCTCTACAAGGAAATTTCTAGACTAAAGGGATTTGATAAGTGTGTTAATAATAACAATGAAATTAAAATGGTAAAACTATTCTTTTGAATGCTTTCTAATATATACAATATTGTCCCAAGATGTAATATAGTTGATGAAAATACAGATACGTATGATAATTTACTAATCTGAATATTAATTAGCATAGGAAGAAAACCGAACAGTAATACAAAATTAAAATTGACCAGTTTAAAAAATGGGTTAAACATTCCCAGGTTGCAAAGGAATAATATTATGTTAGAAGGGGTCAGAAACTATGGCCGATGGGTCAGATATCCTCCTGCCTCATTTTGTAAATAAAGGTTTATGAAGACACAGCCATGCTAACTTATTTACATACTGTCCAAGGTTGCTTTCAGCGACCACTGCAGAGTTGGTATGATGGAGACTAAAGACTGTATGACCTGCAAAATCTAAATTACTTACTCTCTGGCCCTTTATAGACAAAAGTTGGCCAACCCCTAATCTAGAGGTAATCTTTGGGCTTGGCAGGTCTCTATGGAAGATTGTAACAAGGATATGTAAAAGGAGAAAATCCTTTCTCTATTAAAAAAAATTCACAGGGATCTTAATTCTGTATGGAACTAAATGAGGTTACTATTACTCTAGCTAGAGGAATTTTAAGGCTTAAAAAAATTGGCAGTGAAAGTTGTGAAGCTTCTCTGTGTTCAGGTCAGGCTATTAGTGATGACTGCAGAGGGAGAAGGGCAAAAAAACCGAAGTTTAAAAAGAAGGCTTTGTCTCGTTCATTGAAAGCCTTTATTGAAACTGCAGTTAAGACGCATGACACAGTAGCTCATGCCCGTAGTACCAGCACTTCAAGAGGCCAACACAGGAGGATCCTTTAAGTCCAGGAGTTTGAGACCAGCCTGGGCAACATAGCTAGAAAAAAATTTTTTTTAATGGTTTAAGAAATTAGCCAAGTATGATGGCACATGCCTGTAGTTCCAGCTACTCAGGAGGCTGAGGTGGAAGGATGGCTTGAGACCAGGAGGTTGAGGTTGCGGTGAACAGTGATTGTATCACCACACTCCAGCCTGTTTGACAGAGTGAGACTCTAACTCCAAACATGAGCAAACAAAACAATGGAACTGCAGTTAAGATAGAAAAAACTTTCCTCATCCAGGACGTGGCTGTCTATTTTATTTTTTTATTTCTTTTTGAGTTGGAGTCTCACTCTGTCGCCCAGGCTAGAGTGCAGAGGCACGTTGCTCACGGTCACCGCAGCCTTGACCTGCTGGGCTCCGGCGATCCTTCCACCTCAGCCTTCCAAGTAGCTGTAACTACAGGCGCGCGCTACCATGCGCGGCTAATTTTTTGATTTTATTGTAGAGACGAGGTCTCACCAAGTTGCTCAGGCTGGTCTTGAACCCATGGGCTCAGGCAATTCTCTCGCCTTGGCCTCCCAAAGTGCTGGGATTACAGGCTTGAGCCACCATGCCCGGCTAGGGCTGTTTAAAAGGCAGGACTCATTTATGTATGAGAGTTTCCATCCAGCTCAGGTCCTGCCTGTGTGATTTTTGGTAAACACCAGAGCTCAGCTTGTTCATCTACTTCTCCAGCATGAGCAACCGACACTCCTCCCTATGACCCATGTGTGCGCACACCTGTGCATGTCTGTGAACACACATGTGACCCGCGTGCCCACACTGGGCTTTGGCTGCATGAACCTCCCAGTTCTCTGCATATGCCATGAACTTTCATGTCTCCTGCCTCTTTGATGTTGCTGTTTTTATGCCTCTCGTACCTTGAAACTCCACTTACTTGCCCCCAAAATCTAGCTGTGGGAAACTTGAAATCAAATTCATTTTCTCTTCCTCAGAGCGTATTTAGCAAATGTGCTCTTCTGTCTGAGTCTCCTGTTTCTGGACTTCTTTTCTCCACACCTTTGAGTGAGTGAGAAGAATTTCAAAGCATTCAATTGTGGAGGCCGCAGGCACCTGGGCCTTGTGAACTACGTTTTTAATATTTGCAGTAAAATTCTAAATCCTAAATTAAAAAGCTAGAGTCGGCAACTACAGGCACGTTTTCTGATCCCCCCCTCCTCCCCCTCTTTTTTTTTTTTTTGCCAAGAAGTAATCTTTTTAACTTATCCAGCTGTTACTTCACTATAAGCTTTGTCAGAAGAAAGTTAACTGTTTTATTCTTTGAGTGGCCCCTGAGGCCCCCAAGGGAGTGGCTGGCATAGGAAGGCATGGAGCATGTGTTGATCGTAAGAAAGAATGAACAAACATGAAAACATACAGAGGGATACTTGGTAGGAAGCTGAACTCTTACAGTCGGATTGTGCTATGGCTTCGATGTTTGTCTTCTCTGAAACTCACACTGAAACTCAATCCCCAGTGTGGCAGTGTTGAGAGGTGGGGCCTTTAAAAAGGTGATTGGGTCATGAGAGCTCTGTCCTCATGAATGGATTAATCTGTGGATGGATTAATGGATTAATGTGTTATCATGCGAGTGGTACTGGTGGCTTTATAAGAAGAGACACCTGAGCTAACATGCTCAGCCCCTGGCCATGTGATGCCCTGAGCCGCTTTGGGACTCTGCAGAGAGTCCCCCCCATCCCCCAGCAAGAAGGCTCTCAACAGATGTGCCCCCGACAACCATGCAGCTCCAGCCTCCAGAACTCTGAGAAATAAATTTGATTCTTCAATACAATTGCCCAGTTTGGGGTATTCTATTATAAACCACAGAAAACAGACGAATACAGATTGCTACCTGACATTTTAGTGGCATATTAAACGACTCTGACATATCTGACATTTCCTCTTAGACAAGTTGTTCACAGTCGTTGCATTTCTATCATCCAGTACAGGGCTGCCGTGTTACACGGCTCTGGTGCATTCTGGGTACAGGCTGACCTGCCATGTGCAGCCAGCCTGAGCTAATGCTAATAGCATGGGTTTCAAAGTACGCATTTCCAGATTTAATTCTCAACTTCAGCATCTTCTAGTTTATTGGTTCTACGAAAGTCCCTTAAAGTTCTCTAAGCTCCCATTCATCTTTAAAATGGGGGGAATTATTACGTCATTGTGTTCTTATGAGAATGACATGAAGTAAGATATGACATCTAAGAAAAGGACAAGTGCTTAATAAACATGCTTTTTGTGACACGAGCCTGCAGTTAGCTACGAATCTTCACTGAAGATGCATGTCACTGTAAACTATCTTAGGATGGAGTCAGTTTTGATGCTGCTATATGTGAATGCCACGTCTTAGTTGCTTACAGCTGCTGTAATAAATGACCACAAACTGGGTGGCTTAAACTACAGAAATGATTCTTTTGCAGTTCTGAAGGGCCAGAAGTCTGAAGTCAAGATGTTGGCAGGGCCATGCTCTCTCTGAACGCTCTAGAGCAGTGGTCCCCGACCTTTTTGGCATCAGGGACCAGGTTCGTGGAAGACAATTTTCCCACAGATGAGGATGGGGTTGGGTGGGTGGTGGTGATTTGGGATGATTCAAGCGCATAGCACTTATTGTGCGCTTTATTTCTATTATTATTACATTGTAATATATAATTAAATTATTATACACCTCACCATAAAAAAAAGAGGCACAGGTGGAAGTGGTAAAGAAAATAATGGGCAGGACTAAAATAAGTCTCAGATTCTAACTTAAAGCCTGCCACCACATGCAGCTGTACAATGGAAGTACATCGACTCATGTGCCTCGCGCTGACAGGGTTTTGATAGGGGTTGGCAAGCAATTGATTTATGGTGGTCTCTGTGCCGTCAAACCTCACTGCTGATGTTAATCTGTATTTGCAGCCACTCCCCAGCACCAGATCATCGAGTGCCTCTCAGCTCTACCTCAGATCAGCAGGCATTCGATTCTCATAAGGAGCGTGCAACCCAGATCCCTCACATGTGCCGTTCACAATAGGATTCATGCTCCTGTGAGAATCTAATGCCGCTGCTGATCTGACAGAAAACGGAGCTCGGGTGGTCATGCGAGCAATGAGGAGTGGCTGTAAATAGAGATGAAACTTCATTCGCCAGCCTGCCACTCACCTCCTGCTGTTTGCCAGGTTCCTAACTAGTATTGATCCGTGGCCTGGGGGTTGGGATACCTGCTCAGGGAAAGATCCTTCCCTGCCTGTTCCAGCTTCTGGTGGTCGCCCCACAATCCTTGGTTTGTAGCTAAATCATTCTGATCTCGGCCTCAGTCATCACATGGGCTTCTTTCCTCTGTGTGGCTGTCTCTAAATTTCCCTCCTCTTGTGAAAACATCAGTCGTTGGATAAGGGCCTGTCCTGTACGGAATGACCTCATCTCTACCTTATTTCCAAATAAGGTCACAGTCACAAGCACTGAGGGTTGGAACTTGAGCATATCTTTGGAGGGAACACAATTCAACCTGCCACAGTGACCATGAACATAGCGTGGGGTGGAGGCAGAGAGGAAAAGGTTCTCTCTAGGAACCTGCCCTATGACCTTGGATGAGTCGTTCCACGGCTTTTGTCCTCAGTTTCCTTATCTGGACCCATCTATGAAGTGAGGAGACTGGATACCATGCTTTCTTGGGTCCCTTAGCCTGAACTCGAACTTCACGAAATAACTCAAACTCCATGTTTGTGGAACCCAGGTTCATGAGGCTTCTCTGTCTTCGGAGTCGAGATGTGTAAAGAAAGTGCAGCATCCAGTGCTCATAGGCAGGGTCAGCCAGGGTGGGTTTGCTTACTGTGTCCGCCTCACTCTGTGGCCCAGGACCACTCCTTAACTGCAGCCTTCCAATTACGGGGAGCCCTTTTCACACCGAAATTTGTTCTCTTTCTTTCATTTCGAATCCACTGACATTAAAGTTTATTTTTGAAAAGCCTGCCTCCATCTTAGTAGACTGTCATAGGGTTCAGCTTCATTTTCATCACTACAATTGACAACTTTTCAACACTGTTAAGAACCAGGATAAACACACAGCTTTTGTTTTGTTTTGTTTTTTGGTTTTTTTGAGTTGGGATCTTGCTCTTTTGCCAGGCTGGAGTGCAGTGGCATGATCATGGCTCATCACAGTTTTGACCTTCTGGGCTCAAGCGATCCTCCTCCCATGTAGCTAGGACTACAGGCACGTGCCACCACACCTGGCTAATTTTCTTAAAAACTTTTTGTAGAGATGAGGTTTTGCTATATTGTCCAGGCTGGTCTTGAACTCCTGGGTTCAGCAATCTTCCCACCTCAGCCTTCCAAAGTGCTGGAATTACAGGCACGAGCCACTGTGTCTGGGCTTTAATAGGAAAGCTTACACAGGGAATTTCGAGTGTGCCTGTATTCATTCCAAGTCTTTTGAAGCCCAACTCTTCTGGTGTGATCATTGATGTCCATGTGGTTCATTGACTAAAAGTGGACCTAGAGAGTCATATCTCATGTGAACCGGAAAAAAGGGAAAAAAATTATTCTAGTCTAGCAAATACTCCATTAAGACAAATATTTGTTTCATACTTACAAAGCAGTTGAATATATTTTATACCCTGGAAGAACCTTTGGGGTCTCCCTAGAGCTTTATTGTTAAATAACTTTTAAATCCCATTGCAACTGAAGTCTTAGAAGTTGCAGTTTTTATTATGAATGATGTTATTACCTAGGAAATAACCACCAGAATCATATTCTTTGTAAGAATTATTAGATTTTTCTGTATTTAGGCATTAAACAACATAAACTTATAACAAATTGATTATGCAAATTTTGAAAAATAACCAACTCAAGACTTAGCTATATAAATATTTCTAATAACTATGTGGTATATTGCATATAATAAGAACTATATGTTGCCTCTCTATTAAGTCTTTCAAGTCTGGCTTAGTATAATAGTAGTCAAAATAGAAATGCAGAATTTTTGTTTTAATTTAAAATGTTCCAAAAGGAGTAAATCTCACACTGTGTAATTAATTTCTTGATTTATTAGGAAAGGTAAAATTCAGCATGGTTCCTATTAATTTTACACTGATTATGAAGTAGTGGCATCTAAATTAATGAGGTTTTATTTTGAGTGACATTTTATGTTTTAGAAAAATCTGTTTCAATTATATCACATTTTTTTGCAGCTGCATTCAGATGTCTCCTATGACTGAAAATGCTCACTCACAGTAATCAAATATATTCCCCTGAGGGTCATAGCATCAGGGGCATAATGTTTTCAGACATGCCTAACCCTTATGCTATTTGTGATTGTTGTCATTTATTTTACTTTTGAGTCAGGAGTTTGTTCCACAGCAGTCTACCCTCACAATGGCCTCCAGATAGACTGAGGCAGAGTCAAGAACTCACACTCTGGAGTCAGACAGATCTGAGTTCAAATGTTGCTTCCACGACTTACTAGCACATAACCTTGGCCTTCCTTAACTTTCCTAAGGCTTAGGTGTCTCATCTGTAAAATGGATCCAACTTCATAGGACAGTTAACAGGATTGAGTGAGATAAAGCAGGGATGTGCTTTCATGCACTGGATTGATGTTAACCAGTGAGATTAACAAGTTCTACGTCTTCTTTCCTAGCCTGGGCAGTGTCTGGCATCATACTTGGCTTATGTTTATTGAACAAAACTGAATCACATGGGCCTCATTTTATCTTTCTGACAGATAGCTGGTTTGGATGAGATGATCTCACAGAGCTATTTTGGGTTTAATGCTAGACGTACGCATGTGGTATGATAAGAAATATATTTGGTCTTTGCTCTGGATTCTTGGCACAGAGTTCCTAAAACTCTTGGAAGGGTGATAGGAACATCTTTTGTTGCTCATAATGAACTTCTTCCAACCATACCTGAGTTTATGCTAACGGGGTGATTCTTGGCCAGCCCCAAAAGGGGGCTGGTTTCTAGAAAGCCCAAGGCTTGAATAGAAGGTTGGAACTTTCAGCCCCATTCTCTGACCTGCAAGGAGGTGGCACATCCGAAATCCATGGGGACAGAGACTCCTGGGCTCAAGACCCTTTCGGACATCATCCTGTGTACCTGTTCATCTGGCTGTTTATTTTTATCTTTTGTCTTAAACTGCACTAGTAAGTGCAGCATTTTCCTGAGTTCTGTGAGTCATTCTAGCTACTTAACAAATATGAAAGTAGGAGCCATGTGGGAACCCCACAAATTTGTAGCTAAGTTGCGTTTTCCTAAGTTCTATGAGTCATTCTAGCAACTTAGCAAATCTGAAGGTAGAAGCCATGTGGGAACCCTGCAAGTTTGTATCCAAATTGGTCAGAGGTATGAATAGCCTGGGCATCCAATTTGTGAGTGGTGCTTGAGGGGAGGGCAGTCTTTGGGGACTGAACCCTCAGGCCCATGGAGTCTGATGCTAACTCTCGTGTCTGAGTTGAATTGGACTGTTGGACTCTACTTGGTGTTGCATTATTAGAGAACCTGAGAGCTTGTGTTTATTCCTGGTAAGTTTTACAACCTGTCATGTCTCGACTGGGGCCAGTGAGAGGTGTGTGTATTTCCTCCTGGGGTGTCCATCTGTGTGTGTGACAGCACTGACGGGGGCCATTTTCTCCTCTGGATTGTTGTAACCAGATGGGCTTTTCAGGGGAAGAAACTGGTGACCTAGATGAGCAACCGTAGGGTGAAGAGTCAAGAAAATAGGGAGGTTGGTTGCCATTGCCAAGGTCATCCTTGAAGAACTGCAGAAGAGAATGCATGGTAGCTCACACCCATAACCCTAACACTTTCAGAGGCTGAGGTGGGAAGATTGCTTGAGCCCAGGAATTTGAGACCAGACTAGGCAACGTAGCCTATGGTTGATTTTTGTACAATTGTATGAATTATCACATGGTGAAGCCAATTCAGTCATTATCACTGCTAACAGAATAGACTATGTACAAGATATTTATTTTGGCCATGTTAGGACAAATGACATGATATTTTAAGGAGACAAAGCTAGTTAATTGAGTGGGATGATCTCAGTAGATACAATTCAACTCAGACACGAGCCACTCAGAGTTACAATGTCTCTACAAAGATTCAAAGAAAAATTAGCCTGCATGGTGGCATGGACCTGTAGTCCAAGCTACTAGAGAGGCTGAGGCAGGAGGATCACTTGAGCCCAGGAGATCAAAGTTGTGGTGAGCCATGATCATGCCACTGCACTCCAGCCTGGATAACAGCGTGAGACCCCCAACTAAAAAAAAAAAAAAGAACGCACCCCACATCATGACCACAGGTTGCACACTTAGTGCAACAGATTTTCAGATATGTTCAAAATACCTCCCAATCCATTCTGAAGTTATGCCCCTTATGCCCCAGGAATCCTTTCTGGAAATGGACAAAGCACTGCAAATATATCAATAAACACATAAATAAATATATCTCATCTTTATCATAATATCCCTAGGATGAACCCCGTCCTAGAGAGAGCTTCCGTGCCTGCAAGAATCATGTGTCTGGTCCTGGGTTCCTATTCTGCGTTTGAAAATGCTTTCCCACAAGCTGTTTTCTTTCAGGTCTGGGCCTCTGAAGCGAAATTAATTTACTTGCCTCTTTTCTGTGGTGTCAGCTCAGCCCTGTGAAGTTGGATGCTAGAGGACATGTGTTCCAACGCTTCATGAGAACCAAAAATGTTTTCCAGCTTGTAAATTGCTTTTTGTTTATTTAATTGTATCTTTCACGGACTATATATTCAGCATATGCCTCTGGGATCTTCCGTACATTAACAATTCAAAAACCACTGACCTATAATCATATCAAAGCTCCCATTTTTGTCTTCAGTTTGCCCATAACAGAATCCTCATACAGGAGGTGGGCAGGAACCTTGTGAGTAGATAATCTTGCCCCTAAAATACCAGTGCTTTATGGGTTGTAAATTCAAATGGCAAGCCATTTTATAATGGTCAATATTGTTATTATTGTACAATTATAAAACATTCTGAATTTTAGTAATCAACGCAGACATCTCCCGATGGATTTATGTTTTTCTCTGGGTCAGAATCACGGACACTTCTCACAGGTGACAATGAAAACAGTTCATACTGAAAGAGACGGCTTCTGGGTTTCTTGCTGGTGATGAATGAATTCTGGGTGTCCCCGTGAGTCAAAATCAAGAGGCCATTTCCACAATAACTGGAATGATTGGAATACATCACTTCAGCAGCTTGTCCTCTCAAAAAGTAGTTTAAGCTTGGGCCATTTGAAGTGTTGGCTGAAATTTGTTTCTCCGGCTAAACTGTGTCCTTATTAATCTTCGAGATTAGTCCCCTGGCCTGTCTTGGAGTGGAAAACTGAAAGTATTTGTCTAAAACAACAATGACGCTGAATGTCTGCCAGGTTTTGATTATCCAGACAAGTTATAATGCCTGTCATGTTAACAACAGCATGATCTAAATTTCATGATTCAGTTTTATTGGGAGTTATATCACGAGAAGAAAGGGAGACAAGTTTAAAGCTGTAGGTATACATAGCCATTCAGTCAATCTCTGTGTGACTGTTTGGATTTTTCAACAATAATTACGGTTGATTTTTGTACAATTGTTTGAAATATCACGTGGGGAAGCCAATTCAGTCATTATCACTGCTAACAGAATAGACTATGTACAAGATATTTATTTTGGCCATGTTAGGGCAAATGACATGATATTTTAAGGATACAAAGCTAGTTAATTGAGTGGGATGATCTTAGTAGATACAAACGGACATGGCATTATCTATTTTTCCCTACAGGGTTTTGTCAAATCTCTATTCTCCGATCCACAATGGAAGCTTGGGTAGACCTTTTTATTTATTTTTATTTTTATTTTTTTTGAGTTGGAGTCTCACTCTGTTGCGCAGACTGGAGTGCAGTGGATGCTCCCGGCCACCGCAGCCTCAACCTGCTGGGCTCCGGCGATCCTTCCGCCTCAGCCTTCCAAGTAGCTGGAACTACAGGCACGCGCTACCACGCCCGGCTAATTTTTTTGATTTATTGTAGAGATGAGGTTTCGCCAAGTTGCCCAGGCAGGTCTCCAACCCGCGGGCTCAGGCAATCCATTCACCTCAGTCTCCCAAAGCGCAGGATTACAGGCTGAGCAACTGAGCCCGGCTGAGTAGACCTTTTTGAATGGCTTTCAGTTATAAGAAAAATCTTACTTAGGCAGCTGTGACTCATTTTCAGAAGCTAAAATGTCTCCTTGAGTCTAAATCAAAACTTCAGTCTCTCATTCCATCTCTTCTTCCCCA
>CAUYQG010003840.1:0-18638 GCA_963574415.1 Tarsius wallacei
TAAATCAAAAAAATTAGCGGGGCGTGGTAGCACGCGCCTGCAGTTCCGGCTACTCGGAAGGCTGAGGCGGAAGGATCGCCGGAGCCCAGCAGGTCGAGGCTGCGGTGGCCAGGAGCGGCCACTGCACTCCAGTCTGGGCGATCAAGTGAGACTCCAACTCAAAAAAAAAAAAAAAACTGGTATATGTATGTTGAAGATAAAGCTTAGTTTTAGCTACCTTTTCAATACGTTCATATTGACTAGTTCTTTTTGCTTTAATTTGCAGATTGCATTTTTTATAAAACAAAATTGATAATTTTAACTTTTTTCTCAATTTTTGAACTTAATGCTTTAGTAAATAATGTGCAACTTTACCTGCTTTCTAAGTAATATAGTTAAGTTCATATCATTTTTTCTCTAGTTACCATTGCAGCTGTAATTCACAAGTTTTAAATGGTTTGATTGTTATTCTGTTCTAACCTTTTGTTATTCCCTTTGTAATGTGTTCCCTAGATAATTATTAGATATCCCTCCAGTTTCCAAAACTTTCTGTTTTTGTTGTATTATTTTTTCTTTTGAGTTGGAGTCTCACTCCATATCCTGGCTGGAGGTCAGTGACATGCTTACAACCACCCCAGCATTGAGCCGGTGAGCTCTGGCGATCCTTCCGCTTCAGCCTTCCAAGTAGCCAGAACTGCAGGCACACACTACCACACCTGGCTAATTTTTTATTTACTGTAGAGATGAGGTTTTGCCGAGTTGCCCGGACTAGTGTCAAACCAGCATATTTTTATAAAAAATAAAACATTTTATTTTACCAGATAAAATGTGCCTTATCTGATTTTTTTTCCTGCACAGTAGTCATAGAACAGAGAGAATTAAAGTTGAGATATTCTTTCCTTTGTGTCCTAAAATGTGGCCATAAAAACTCTGTTTTGGGGCAACCCCTTCGAGTCTCCTCCCACTGTGGGAGATTTCTGTCCTCTCAATAGATCCTGCTTTCTAAATAAAATAAAATAAAACTCTGTTCTACTTTTATATTCTCAAACATCTATTGATCTCCAAACATACTTTAAAATGTCCCATATTAATTATTTTGCTTATATGCTTTCTCAGAATTGGTATGACTTCCCCACCAGTTTTCATCTCTGTGATAATCCTTAAGACACATAGAAATTCCTAGTTCTTCACAAAGTTTTTTCTAACTTCCTGATTAATCTTTGATGTCTCACTTTACCAAATCCCCACTAAACTTTATTTATACTTATTATCTACTCATGTATAATCATATTAGGTGATGTCAACAGGTCTGCGCTTGATGATATAGATTCCATTTGCTTGTAAGTTTCTTTTAATTAAAGCGATTTTGTTTTTTCTGTTTAGTAAAGATGAGTCCCACTATACTGCCCAGACTGGTCTCAAACTCCTATACTCAAATGATCTCTCCCTGCCTCAGTTTCCCAAAGTACTGTGATAATAGACCTGAGCCACCATACCTGGCAGCTTGTAAGATTCTAAAGAGGAATAACTCTTAGTAACATCTGTCCTCACTACATCCAGCAGCACAGTGACTTGTGTATCACAGACAGTTAACAGTACATGTATTTATTTTTTCTCAACTTTGTTTTAAAATGTGTTTGAGTAATAGATAACAAATTGTTTAGTTTAATTGAATTGAGTCAAGAATAAAATTATTAGACATAATAATCTGTTCTCTGGGAAAAATTATAACTTCTTTTGCAAATGCTCTGAAATTTTAAAACGTTTGTATATTAAATTTACGTTTTAGTAGGCATACTTCAGGTCCAAAATATGAGGGGTTTTTTTCTTATTTTAAATGTACATAAATGTATATCTTTTAACTGAAGATTTTCTTGAGATATACCAACACTGTCTTGACACATAGGCTGAAAAGATGCATAAAAATAAAATCCAACCCTAAAGCCCATGCTAGTTAAACACTATAATAAAATGCCAAGTAGCACAAACAGAAGTGAAAGCATTTATTAGCTGTTTTGTTTGAACACTATGGAAGAAAGTAGACACTATAAATAAAGCATGTAAACTGACCATAGGGCAAAATGATCTAGGACAGAATTTTGTACCAAATTTAAGCCTTAAGTTTGTTGAATTCTAATCAATAGTACATTACAGTTTGGTCTATGATGGCATTTTAATGCCAATGAAGACATCAATTTCTTGCAGATACGTGTTGTGTTGTTTTTAGTAAGCATTTCAAAGAACACTTATACTTTCACTGAGAAAGGCTGTTTTATCCAGAATGTGTGATAAGTTTCATGAGACTCTCCATGTATATTACATCTTGTGTCAAAATGAAGAAAATAATATTTTAACATGTTATCTAGTTCTGTGATAGCACTCTGGCTTCAGACAGGATGGAAGTAACTGAAAGCATTGGAAACTATAAACACATGCTACCATGACATAATTGGTATACATTTTTGATAATGTGAACGTGAGAAACCAGTGTGAGATGATTTGCATGATTAAATGTTTTGAAAAGGTCATTTCTGGGCATTTGCTTTAGCTATCATCACGAAGAGGCATAACATCCACATCTAACTGTAACAGTCCCAAAATGGAGCCATTGTGTGGCTTTTCTTGTCAACAATCCAGGGTTCTGCTGTGATTCAGTTCATCGACTATATCCACGGGTGGAGAGAAACCATCATGGTGCTGTAAGTGGAGGATAATCAAACAGATCTATAAAATATTTCAATTTAAATACCTTCATAATATCAACTATAAAAGCCATATACTAGAGTATTTGTTGACTTTCATAATTTTTCACAATAGTATAATGTTTTTTGATTAATGTACCTTTACTGCCTCAATAGTGTCATGATCTACACTAGATGATAGTTTCCTTCTGCGTCACTCACTAACCATGAATAGACAGCATGTGTCCAGTGGTTTTCCTCAATTTCAAAGAATTTCACAAAGTGTCATTAAATGACTTTGCAAATCTTCAAATAAAGTAATAGGACATCAAGCCTTTAGTGTGTTTGAGTTTTTCCTTAAAGTTTTCTTTTTTAAAAGCATATAGTTCAACTTGGTTTTTATTAAACTATTTATACCAAACTACAATCAGCTCAAATTAATGATCTGCCCCTTTGCTCCCACCAACCCTGTTGTCAGTGGTATGTGTACCGACACCTGCTGGAATCCTCTATCTAGCACTCACCCAGCCCATCCCATCCAGGATCAGGGTGCTTCTCTTCTTCCCAGACATCCCCACCACAAGCTCTCACTGGGAGATCTCTGTGCTCTTGTGAAATAGGTTTTATGTTACTCAGTTATGGAGTATGAAGAACTGTCATGCAGCATTATTATTTTAAAATACTAAAGTCTTTCCTTTAGAAAATGTCTACATAAATAATACAAATATGTGATATAAAATGAATAACGCGTCATTCAAAGGGAGCATTGACAAATTATTTGATTTTTAGATTACTTTAGATACTAGAAATTATCTACTCTAAGATAGTTAGGTACAATAAGATATCTCTCCCTAATTTGTCCTTATTTAATCTGCTTAGTTTGACTAGGATCAAGAGATGCTATTTTACAGGCTTTCTACTCTACCAAAGCCAAACATCTAAAACAACATGAAATCAAAGATTATTTTTAAAGGAAACAATTAAGCCAAATTTTATATAGATAAATGAATCACATAGCAATAACTTATTTCATTTATCACAATTGTTTTGCAATGAGAGATCCCACTATTTCCAAATAAATATACCTATTAGCCATCAAGCTTGCTGCTGTGCTTTCAGTGAGGATGCAAGCTGTCCATTCACTTTAGTCTAGTATATCATCTGTGAACAGGGAAGGTTGTAAAGGTCATTCATATATGATATATATGTCTTACCCTCAGAGTTAGCTCAGTGTTGCATGACAGACATTGAATATGGTATGAAGCATGGTCGTGTATTCCTTCCAGTTTTGGGGTTAACCCTTTTGCTTCACAATCACTTTTCCATGTTTATATTTGTCTTTGTTCTTGCAATACCTCTTGTACTTGTATATTTGTTTTTTCCTTAAGGAACATGGTTCCCATGCAGAAAGAAAAAAATCAAAACAATTATGTCTAAAATTTTGAGAAGCATTATATAGCCCACTTCTACACTAAGCATACTACATACTAAGGAGAGTCAATTTTCTGTTCCTTTATTCTTGGAAGTATAATTTTATTGAGGAAAAATGTAAATGTATATTTCAATATTCTAATACAGGATAATACTGCCAATATATAATCTCTATAACAAAACACATTGAACAATATGTTATCTTATTATATATCTGAAATAATAAAATTCTAATGCAAAAATAAACTTTTAGATTACAAGCCACAAAAAAATGCAAAGAAGAATTATTTAACAACAACTTCATGATTTCTCCTTTCCAACGTCACAGTAGATTAAAGGACATCTTCATCCTAGGGAAATAGTTATAAACTATTCAATTTTAGTTGATCTTGTAAACTTAGACACTAATAAATACTCAATTGAAATGTAGGGTTTTTTTAATCAATAAGAAGTGTAATGACTTTCCACCAACTTTACAATAGAGTTGTAGGCAAGATACCTTCCTAATTTCTACTTCCTGATTTTATAATAGTTCAAATAATTCAGTGTGTGTGTGTGTGTGTGTGTGTGTGTGTTTGTGTGTAATATGTGGCAGTGGGAATACCTTTAATATAAAAGGTCTAAATATTAGCAATTTACCCTTTCCTCAAGGATCATTCTGTCTAAAATATAGGGCATGCAGTTTGTTGCATTTGATATCCAGCAGCAGAAGTATTGAATTAAATTAGAGAATAGAAATTCACTATTGCTATTTATATTCTGGTGATGTCTTCTCTTTATTGGAGCTAATTTCATGTCAAAAGTTCCATATGGCTTCTAAAAGTCATCATTATAGTTCTACACAGTGGACAACATCATTACATATTTTTATAGATGAGAAATCATTTTCCCAGAATAACACAGCAAGTCAGTGGAAGCATCTGGCATCTAAACTAGTTTTGTCTGACAATAAAGCTCACACTCTCATATTCCCTCATATTACTTCTCTGCTAACTTTGTCAGCAAGAAAAAAAGATGGCTCCCATGCTACTACTATTCGCTTATAATCCATCCTTGACCATGAAGCAGGCTTCTCTCTTAACTACAAGCTCTATTGTGAGTAAAGACCCTGTTCTAGTCACTGGTTTCTGGTCAGAGCCTGGCATGCTATCTAACATTATATCTAATAATTTTGAAAAAGTCAACAAATGGGCACATGTTTTCCATGTAAGCTCCATAGGAATTCGTTTATTCTCTACAACATTTTAATTTCAATCAGAGATTTAGGAGAATAGTGAGAGTTAAATCTTTAATTTTTAATGCAAAAAGGAAAAATGTAAATAAAATTCTCAAGGTAAAGATGTAGTGATACATTCAAAATAACGTTTCAGAGGTCTTATATTGCTGGAAAGAATAGAAAAGGGGACAAAGGAATGAGTGATCATCATGTTTTAACACTAAATTATTTGTTTTTATTCTACTATATGTAATCCTTCACTCTTTCTTTTGCTTTAATGTAGATAGCACATACAGACACATTTACATGCAATGTAATGCAAACCAGTACTTAAATTACCAGCTTTGGATTTATAGTATTACTACTAGCATACAAGATTGTTGGTCTATGACAGTTTGTATTCGGTGTCCTCTCTCAGAATCCTATGTCCCATTCTGTAAGATTTTGTTTAACATGATTTCATGGTGATTTTTTTTTTTTTTTTTTTGCCAGAAAGACATTTTATCTTCTATTGTGAATCAGTCAAAAGCTTAGACTCAAAATGCTGCAATTGCCTCATTTATCTGTCAGGGCATTCAAACCTCTCTAAGGCAAGAAGCCAAAAGAGGGTCTGAAACAAAAAATGATATCAGAAATAGATCAACTTGACAGGATTCACAACATTAAATCTCTCAGTTGTTGCAGAAAGGTCTGGGGCCCATGAACCCTACTTAGTCCTGTAGAAAAAAAAGAGCTGGAAAATGCAATCTGTGAAATAAATCTGTGAGAAAACCAATCTACTTGTCATTGAAAATTAATCATAGTTTGAGGTTTTGTGTTAGGTCTTTGACCCATTTAGAGTTGATTTTTGTGTATGGTGAAAGGTAGGGATTCTGCTTCATTCTTCT
Source organism: Tarsius wallacei (assembly GCA_963574415.1). Classification (NCBI taxonomy): domain Eukaryota; kingdom Metazoa; phylum Chordata; class Mammalia; order Primates; family Tarsiidae; genus Tarsius; species Tarsius wallacei. Next base: position 6,195 of record CAUYQG010003840.1, read on the forward strand.
GCATGTGGTCAGCCAGTTTTTGAAGCATCATTTATTGAAAAGATAGGAGACTTCCTTATAGAAATTGGACTAAGCAGCCAATACCCAATTAAAACCAAAATGCCCATGCCATAAGAGATAAGATAGACAAGTGGGACCTCATCAACTGAAAAGCTTCTGCAAAGCAAAAGAAACCATTAAGAGAGCAGGCAGGCAGCCCACAGAATAGGAAAAAATATTTGCCAGCTGTATATCTGACAAAAGACTAACATCTATGATCTACAAGGAACTCAAATGTACGGAAGGGAAAAAAGCAAACAATCCCATTAAAAAGTGGGCAAAAGACATGAATAGACTTTTCTCAAAAGAAGACATATGAAGCCAACAGGCACATGAAAAAATGCTCAGCCTCACTAAGCATCAGAGAAACGCAAATCAAAACCATATTGGGATATCACCTAATGCCAGTATGAATGGCCATCATTAATAAAATAAAAAACAACAGATGTTGGTGAGGTTTCAAAGAAAAGGGAACGATTCTACACTGTTGGTGGGAGTGCAAACGAGTTCAACCTCTTTGGAATACACTGTGGTGATTTCTAAAAGAACTAGATAATGATTTTCCATATGACCCAGCAATCCCCCTTCTGGGAATATACCCAGAGGAACTAAAATCATTCTACAAAAAAGATATCTGTGCATGCATGTTTATTGCAGCACTATTCAAAATAGCGAAAATATGGATCCAACTTTGCTGCTGCACATCAAAACTGGACCGAATTTAAAACAATGTTGTACATATACATGATGGAATACTATGCAGCCATAATGAAGGACTAAATTATAGACTTTGCAGCAACTTGGATTTAGAGTCTATAATACTCAGTGATCTGTCACAGAAACCAAGAACTTAATACATGTTCTCACTCATAAGTGGACCCTGAACATCTAGCATAATACTACAAGAAAGGAATTGGCAGTAGCAGGACATGGTCACGGGAGAGAGGAAATGGAGGGCACATGACATCAATAAGAGTGCCTGGTCCTAATTCAGGTGAAGTGAGGTCCAATGGGAGGCCCAAACTTCACTTGTATGTAAGCCAATTATGTGCCCAATCTTGACTTGTACCCCACATATTTAAAATAAAAAATAAAATAAAATAAATCATGTCCCTCTTGCTTTCATTTCTCATGTACTTATTCACAAATCATACATGATTAACTGAGCTGTGTGACCATATGAGGAAGGGGCTTTGCAAAAATCTGGCCCTTGGTGCCAGGTCATTGCCCTTGACTCTCACCATATTACCACCTATGGGCAGCTCAAAACTGAGCATCCAATTAGACCATTCAAGCAGGATAGCAGGACTGCTGAAAAAGAGAACCCTCATTAAAAACAACTCTACTTCTAACTTCAGAGCTTCATAAAACTCCTCTATTAATCAAATACTGCCTATATACAATATTCTCCTCCAAGACTAAATCTTTTAATAGCAGTTAAAGTTTTAAGATTTTCTTTTTTGTTAGCTTTATTTCAAGTTGAATTTATTGAGAAACTTTTTCTTCTGATTTACTGATTTTAAGTTTCAAAATATTTTGTTGTTTTTATTCTTAAAAATTAAAAATTTTAAATTGACACATAATAATTATAGTTGTATATGGGCTACATAGTGATGTTCTAATATGTAAAATGTATAGTGTAGTTAACAGATCAGGGTAACTAGCATATCTGTCCTCTCAAAAATTTATCATTTATTTGTTTTGCAAGCATTCAATATCTTCATTTTAACTATTTGAAACTATATAATATGTTATTGTTAACTATAAGCATCCTAGAGAGTTATAGAACAGCAGCACTTATTTCTTCCATCTAGCTGTAATTTTGTATCATTGTAATATCTCAGACCTTTAGTACTGTTTTTTTATTTTATTACTGATAATAGTAATAGATGTTTTCTATTTATTTTCTGTGAATAGATTTGCTAGATATCTTTTGCTGTAAAATTTTATTCTTTAACCTCTTCAGTTTTGTATTTTCCTTGATTCTTTATTATATGTTTGTTTTCTTTGCTATAATTTCCTTTTTCTATTTTTTATGCAAAAATATATTTAATGAAAATTATAATTATAGGAGAACGCTTGATGAAAACATTCCATGTCATATGCCCATTTTTTTTTAATGGGGGTATTTGCTTCTTCATGCAACTTAATTGAATTCCTTATAGATTTTGGTTATTGGCCCTTTGTCAGATGCATAGTTTGCAAATATTTCAACCTAACTGTAGGTTGTCTCCTTACTCTGCTTATAGTTTCTTTCGCTGTGCAGAAGTTCTTTAATTAAATATTGTTGGTCAGTTTTGTCTTTGTTGACTTTACTTTTGATAACATGGACATAAATTTGTTCCCTAAACCAATATCCTAAAAAAGTCACATTGCTTTTTTTCTAGGATTTTTAGAATTAGCAACCTTACATTCAAGTCTTTATTTTATTTTATTTTGTTTTTTGAATTATAGAAAAAAAGGTTTATTTTTAGGAGATTATTTTCTTTGTGAATTTTGTTATTCTTTTTTTTAACATATTTTTTATTTTAAAATTGTGGGGTACAGTTAAGGGTTAGGTATACAAATATGCATTGTGCAGGTACGCTTGTTGATGAGGTGTGCCTCCCGTCCCCAGACAGATATTGACTACCGTTAACCCCGCCTTCCTTCCCCTCCCTGCCCCCCCCATAGTGTCCCGCCACTGTCAATCCATTTCTTATAGTATTATGATAGTTGTTCAAGGTCCACTTATGAGTGAGAATATGTGATAGTCAGGTCTTTGTTTCTGTGAGAGATCACTCAGTATTATAAACTCCAATTCCATTCAGGTTGCGGCGAAATTCATGATTTTTTTCTTTTTTATGGCTGCATAATATTCCATTGTGTATATGTACCACATTTTTTAATCCAGTCCTCTTTTGATGGACAGCATGGTTGGTTCCATGATCTTGCTATTGTGAACAATGCTGTGATAAACATATGTGTGCAGATATCTTTTTTATAGAGTGATTTGAGTTCTTCAGGGTTTATTCCCAGTAGGAGGATTGTGGGGTCATACGGAAGGTTGATTTTTAGAGCTTTTAGGAAGCGCCACACTGATTTCCACAGACGCTGCATTAGTTTACACTCCCACCAAAAGTGTAGAAGTGTACCCTTTTCACCACATCCTCTCCAGCATCTGTTATTTTTTGAGTTATTGATAATGGCCATTCTGACTGGAGTTAGGTGGTATCTCAGTGTAGTTTTAATTTGCATCTCCTTGATGACTAGTGAGGCTGAACATTTCTTCATGTATCTGTTGGCTGCTCGTATGTCTTCTTTTGAGAAGTGTCTGTTCATATCTTTTTCCCACTTGGTAATGGGGTTATTTGTTTTTTTCTTTTCAGCACATTTGAGTTCCTTGTAGATCTTAGATGTTAGGCCTTTGTCAGACATGGAGTTAGCAAATACTTTTTCCCAGTGTGGGCTGTCTCCCTGCTCTCTTGATGGTTTATTTGGCTTTGCAGAAGCTTGTCAGTTTAATGAGGTCCCACTTGTCTATCTTACCTCTTATGGCCCATGCATTCTGGGTTTTGCTCAGGAATTGGATGCCAGTTCCCACTTCCATAAGGGTGTGTCCTGTATTTTCTAAAGTTCTTATGGTTTGAGGTTTTACATTTAGGTCTCTGATCTATTTAGAGTTAATTTTTGTGTATGGGGATAGATAGGTGTCTTGTTTGAATCTTCTGCATGTGGTCAGCCAGTTTTCCCAGCACCATTTGCCGAATAGGTTCTTCTCTCTCCAGTGGTGGGTGGTGGTGGCTTTGTCAAAGATGAGTTGGTAGAGAAATTAGGGATTTGCTTCTGGAATCTCAATTCTATTCCATTGGTCTATATGCCTGTTCTTGTACCAATACCAAGCTGCATTGCTTATTGTAGTTTTATAGTATAGTTTAAAGACTGGTATTGTGGTACTTCCTGCCTTTTTTTTTTTTTTGCTGAGGATTGTTCTGGCTATTCTTGGTCATTTGTGTTTCCATATGAATTCCTGTATTGTTTTTTCTAGATCTGAGAAGAATGTTGCTGGTAATTTGATGGGTATTGCATTAAATCTGTAGATTGCTTTAGGTAAGATGGACATTTCACAATGCTGATTCTTCTAATCCATAAGCATGGGATATTTTTCCACTTGTTTGTGTCATCTTTGATTTATTTGAGCAGTGCTTTGTAGTTTTCATTGTAAAGGTCTTTCACGTCTCTGGTTAGGAAGATGCTGAGGTATTTCTTTTTTTTGTGGCTATTATGAATGGGATTATGCTTTTTATTTGGGTTTCTGTTTGCTTATTATTGGTGCAAAGAAATGCAATTGTCTTTTGCACATTTGTTTTATACCCTGAGACTTTGCGAAAGTCCTTTATCAGTACAAGAAGACTTTTCACAGATACTCTCGGGTTTTCAAGGTACACAATCATGTCATCTGCATGAGTATGCTGGCTGTGGGTTTCTAGTAGATGGCTTTTACTATTTTGAGCTATGTTCCATGTATGCCTAGATGTTTGAGGGTTTTTATCAAGAAGAGGTGTTGGATTTTATCAAAAGGTTTTTCTGCATCTAGTGATGTAATCATGTGGTTTTTGCTTTGATGTCTGTTGTATTTAATTACATTTATGGTCTTGCGAATGTTGAACCAGACTTACATCCCAGGGATGAAGCCTACTTGGTCATAATGGATGATTTTTGAGATGTGTTGTTGAATCCAATTAGGGATCTTGTTGAGAATTTTAGCATCTATGTTCATCAAAGATATTGGACAGTAGTTCTCTTTATTGGGTCTTTACCTGGCTTGGGTATCAATGTGATGTTGGCTTCATAAAATGATTTGGGGAGCGTTCCATCTTTCTCAATCACCTGGAATACTTTCAGTAGGATTGGTACCAGCTCCTTCTTAAATGTCTTATAGAATTCTGCTGGAAAGCCATCTGGTCCAGGGTTTTTGCTTTGTTTTGTTTTTTTGTGGTTTTTTTTGTAGATAGTTTTCTTACATAGTCAATTTCCTTGATTGTTATTGATCTACTTAGGATCTCAATTTCTTCTTCTTCTAGGCAGGCTGTGTGATGTCAGAAAGTCCTCCATTTTCTTAAGGTTTTCAAGTTTCTATACAGTGTACATAGTAGTCTCTAATGATCTTTTGTATTTCTTCAGGGTCAGATGTGACGTCATCTTTTGTGTTTCTGATTGTGTTTATCTGGGCTTTTTCTCTTTTTTTCTTGGTCAGTCTAGCTAGGGGACCATCAATGTTGTTTATCCTTTCAAAAAAACAGATTTTTGTTTCAATAATTTTTTTGGTATTATCTTTTTGTCTTCTATGTCCCGGATTTGGGCATTTATTTTGGTGATCTGGATTCTTCTACTGAAGTTAGGGTTTTGGTGGACTTGTTTTTCCAACTTCCTTCGGTGACTTGTTAGGCTGTTAATTTGTGATCCTTCCATTTTCTTCATGTGCGTTTGTAGAGATATGAATTCCCCTCTTACTACAGCTTTCATGGCATCTAGAGATTTTGGTAAGATGTTTCTTCATTTTCATTTGTTTCCAGGTATCTTTTCATCTCTGTTTTCATTTCATCACTGACTCAGGAGTTGCTTAGCATCATGCTATTTAGTGTCCATGTCTTTGTGGGGTTTGGGGGAACCTTGTTGGTGTTGATGTTTATTTTTATTCCACTGTGGTCCGAGAAGGTGCATGGCAAAATTTTAATATTTTGAAATTTATTTATACTTGATTTATTGCCAAGTATGTGGTCGATATTAGAGTACATTCCATGCAGTGATGAGTAGAATGTATATCCTGTGGTCATTGGGTGGATTGTTCTGTAGGTATCAATTAAGTCCATTTGGTCAAGAGTCACACTGAGGTTCTGGATCTCCTTGCTGATTTTTTGTCCTGATGATCTGTCTAGGGTTGTGAGTGGGGTATTAAAGTCCCCAGCTATGATAGTGTTAGAGTCAATATCTTTTTTGAGTTTACCTTGAAGCTGCTTTATGAAAGTTGGCGCTCCTATGTTGGGTGCATATATGTTTAGGATAGATATTTCTTGTTGATGGATTGACCCTTTTATCATTATGTAGTGGCGATCTGTATCTTTTTTAATTTTTGATAGCTTAAAGGGTATTTCGTCTGAGATTAAGATTGTGACTCCTCCTTTCTTTTTTGTTCCATTCGCCTGAAAATTTGTTTCCCATCCTCTTACTTTGAGTCTGTGAGTATCCTTTCTAGTGAGATGAGTCTCTTGAAGGCAATATATTGTTGCCTGGTGATATTTTATCCATTTTGCCATTCTGTGTCTTTTCAGTAGTGCATTTAGTCCATTCACATTCAGGCTAATTATTGAAATGTGAGAGTTTATCCCTATCATAAAGTTCTTATAGAGTTGTTGTTGTTGTTCCTGTTTGTTTGTTGTCTTTCTTTTGGTTTGGGGGTTGGTTCATGTGTGTTTTTAATATTTTTCCTGTACTCTTGTGAAGAAAGTTGTTGTTCTTTTTTCCTTTTCTTCTGTGTTTAATACTTTCTTAAGTGTTTCTTGTAGAGGTGGTCTGATGGCAGCATAAATGCTTAGGGATTGGATATCTGGGAAAGATTTCAATTCTCCCTCACTGATGAAGCTTAGCTTGGATGGGTAGGTTATTCTTGGTTGAAATTGTTTATCTTTTAGAACTTTGAAGTTAGGGCTCCAAGCTCTCCTAGCCTGAAGGGTTTCTGTAGATAAATTTGCTGCTATTCTAATTGGTCTTCCATGGTAGGTAATCTGACCTTTTTTTCTTGCTGCCTTTAAGATTTTTTTTCTTTTATACCTACTTTGCTTAGGTGAATTATTATGTGTCTGGGAGTTGGTCTTCTCATTTGTTGTCTTGCAGGGGTTCTCTGAATCTCGTGTTTGAATTTTCACATCACTGATGAGATGAGGGATGTTTTCTTGAATAATCTCATGGAATGTTTGTTCCAGGGTGGACTCTGTCTCTCTTTCTGCCTCAGGAAGTCCAATTACTCTTAGGTTTTGTCTCTTGAAGTAATCACTCATCTCTTGAAGGTTTTGTTCTGTTTTTAAGCTTCTTTTCTATGTTTTGACAGTTTGGGTTACTTTTATGTTTTGGTCCTCAAGTTCTGAGATTCTTTCTTCTGCTTGGCTAATTCTGCTTTCCATACTTAGCAGTTTGTTATTTACTTTATTCACAGTATTCTTTACTACTGTTATCTCAGTTATCAACTCCTTCCTAGCTTCCTCCCGTCTCTCCTCAATTCTTTTTAATCTCTCCACTAATGTCTTGGCATCTGGGTTTGTAGTTTGAGACCAATCATTCTGGGAGTTCTTCATTGTTCACATTCCGAAGTCAGCTTTCTCAGTGTCTGACCTCCCAGGGGTCTGTGAGAGACCCATATTCTTCTTTTGACTCTTCTTCATTTGTGTAGATTTTTCTCTCCCCCTTTCCCTCCCCTTCTTTAATTCTGTTTTTCAGGGAGTGTGGGGTTGCTTTTACTTCTTTTTGTTCAATCTCTGGTTCTTGCTAATGAACGCCCTCTGGCTTTTTTCACTTTTGAGGCTCAACTGTAGGTTGGGGCTGTACTTTTTACAGTTTTGAGATTTAATTGAGGGGGAAGCTGTGATTCATAATCTATTTTCAGATCCCAGTATCCTCCAACAATTGTATGGGCACACTGGAACCCACTTCCCACTGCCTTACAATCTGTCCATGCAGTGGGGTTTAGGTTTGCTCCCTGAAACCAAAGGAGGTAAGAAAAAGGAAAATAATGGAAGAAGGGGGGGTCAAGAAGAAGTTGGAGAGAGAGAAGAGTAAGAAGGAAAACAGACATACATACCAACTAATGAATGAAAAGAGACACAAGGCCAGAAAAGTGTAAAGAACACATAAGATTCCCTAAAGCATACCAGTAATCACACAGACAGTCCAAAAAATCCATGCCTTTTGATGTGCTTTTCCCCAACATAAACAAGTGGTCTAACTCAAAAAGCAAACAAAAGTGAGCAAAACAAACAGTCAAAACAACAAAATCAAAAAATCAAAATAAGAAACCAGACTAGCTCTGGAGTCTTTCCTGAGTGTCTAACATCTCTTCAGCTCTGATCTCTAGCCTCTGCCCTTTGCAGGCAGATAGACTTACTCATAGGTTGGGTTGGTTCCCTTGGCTTGTTGCCTGAGAGGTCTGCCACAGGACTCAGTTATCTGTGTCTGATTTAGTGTAGGGGATGGCATTTTGTCTCCTGTTTGGTGAGGTTACTTTAGAAACCAAGGTGTAGGCTGCTCATAGATAGGCGGGGCAATGCAAATCTTTGCCTGAAAAATGGCTGCGGTGGGAGGATCCTCTTTCAGCAATCCTTTCTCTCCACTTGTCTGGTCTGTGGATAGGGCGGGTGGCAGGCAGTGGCAGCGACTCTAGGCCCCCCACAGGCCACTTCAGCCAGGAATGAAGCTGGTATCTCTGAGGGACAGGTGCCTAGAGCCTCCCTGGGTGACAGCAGTCTGAGATGGGACTGGGTGGAAACCCAGAACCCAAGGAGGGGCCCGAAACTCCAAGGTAGAGCTGACTTTGGCTGCTTCTGCCCCAGCAGCAATGCAGAGCCCAGAGGCACAGGTGCTGGGGGCCTGCATGGGCAGCAGCTGCCTTGGGCCTGGTGGGGCATCCCAGGAGGGAATGGAGCCTGCAGTTCTGAGGGGTGGGTGTGGAGGGCCTCCACCAGCTGCCATGGCCCAAGACTGGGCTGGGCACCCAGCCAGGGAGGGAGCCCGAAGCAGCTGAGTGCCAGGCAGATCACTGTAGCCAGAAGGGAACCCAGGTCTCCATAAGGTGGTATCCGAGGGCCTCCACGGGTGGCGGTGGGTGACTTGGTTCCAGGTGAGATGGTGTAGCTGGGGAGGGAGCTGGGAGCTCCACTCAGCCAGGGCCCGGGCTGCCTGGGGTGGAACAGCAGCTGCAGAGGGGATGCAGTAGCCAGCCATGCGTGGGACCCTGGGTCTCCAGGCCTCAGACTGGTGCAGCTGGTGGTGGGCAGGGCTTCTTTTTCTACTTTTGAGGAGTTGATATTCCATTCCTTTTCTATGTCCTTAAAATATAATCTTGGCTCATTGGAATCCACACTTCTCTTGTAATAGGTATATTAAAAGCTCTGTAAGAACTTCGATAAAATAAGCATTCTAATATGTAATTTTGTAACATCAAAAACAATTTCATTTATAAGTCAAGAAACAATAGATGCTGGCATGGCTGTGGAGAAAAGGAAATTCTTCTACACTATTGGTGAGAATGTGAGCTGTCATCTCTATGGAAAGCAGTGTGGCAATTTCTAAAAGAACTAAAAATTTATCTTCCATATGATCAAGCAATTCTTCTTCTGGGAATATACCCTAAGGAGCATAAATATTCTACCAGAAAGACACCTGCACATGCATGTTCATTGCCACAATAGTCACAAAAGCAAAAACATGGAACCAACCCTGTTGCTCATTGAAAGTGGACTGAATAAAGAAAATGTGGCATACATGTGCAATAGAGTATTATGCAGCCATAAAGAAGAACAAAATCATGGGCTACACAGCAACTTGGATGCAGTTGGCTACCATTGTGCTAAGTGACTTACCACAGAAAGAAAGAACTGAATACCACATGTTCTCACTCATAAGGGGTGCCTGAACACTAGTCACATTAGCCCACGGATGGGATTGGCAGTCATTGGGCACTACTAAGGAGGGGAGGAAGGGAAAATGACACCAACACAATGGGTACCTGGTCCGCTACCAGGGGAGTGAGGACCAGCTAGAAGCCCAAACTTCACCTGCATGCAGCCAACTTAAGTAGTAAATCCTCACTTGTACCCCACAATTCAACAATAAATAAATGTTTAAAATTCAAATGTTTAGCCATATTTTTTAGAGCACATTTTGGGGGTCTTAAAAGGTACAAGTTTAGGAGCTTATTTAAATAATATACTGTGTATTTTCTTTTTTCTTTTTCTTTTTTTTTTTTTGAGTTGGAGTCTCACTCCATCGCCCAGGCTGGAGTGCGGTGGCACACTCACTGCCACCCCAACGCTGACCTGCTGGGCTCCAGCGATCCTTCCGCCTCAGGCTTCCAAGTAGCTGGAACTACAGGCATGTGCTACCATGCCCAGCTGATTTTTTTTATTTATTGTAGAACCAGGATATTAAGCTTTTGTCAGATACATAATTTGCAAATATTTTTCCCATTCTATGGGTTGTCTTGTCTTCCCACTCTCTTGATGGTTTGTTTTGCTGTACAAAAAGCTTTTTAGTTTGATGAAGACCCACGTGTATATATGGTATTCACTTTGGCAGACTTAGTCGAGAATGTGTTGCCTGTTCTAACATGCATAAGGGTGTTTCCTACATTTTCCCAGTGCCATTTGCTAACTATGGTCTCCTGTCCTCAGAGATTGTTATTGGTGGCCTTGTCAAAGATAAGATGGTTGAGAGACTGAGTTTTTGCTTCTGAAATCTCTGTCTTGTTCCATTGGTTTATGTACCTATTTTTGTAGCAATACTAGGCTGTTTTGGTTATTATAGCCGTGTAGTAAAGTTTGAAGTCTGGAAGTGTGATACCTCCCACTTTGTTCCTTTTACTGAGGATTGTTTTTGACTATCTGTGCTGTTTTTTGTTTCCATATGAATTTCTGTATTGTCATTTCCAGGTGTGAGAAAAATGATGTTGGTAATTTGATGGGGATTGTATTAAATCTGTAGATTGCCTTGGACATCTTGAAAATATTGATTCCCCCATTCATAAGCATGGAATTTTTTTTGTTTGTTTGTGTCACCCTTGATTTCTTTGAGCAGCATTTTGTAGCTCTCATTGTAAAAGTCTTTCACTTCTCTGGTTAGGTGGATGTCAAAGTATTTCATTTTTTGTGTGGTTATTGTGAATGGGATTGTGCTTTTTATTTGGTTCTTTGCCTGTTTATTGCTGGTGTATAGGAATACAACTGTCTTTTGTACATTGATTTTGTACCCCCAAGACTTTAGCAAAGTTATCAGTGCAAGGAAACTTCAGACAGACTACCTGGGGTTTTCAAGGTATAGAATCATACTGTTATTAAGAGGATACCTTAACTTCCTCTTTTCCCATTTAGATACCTCTAATTTCTTTCTCTTGCCTGATTGCTTGATTACTTCTAGAACTATGTTGAACAGGAGGGGTGAGGGTGTGCCTCCTTGTCTAGTTCCCATTCTCAAGGGGAATGCTTCCAACTACCGTCCATTGAGCAAAATGTTGGCTGTGGGTTTGTCATAGATGGCTCTTACTGTTTTGAGGAATGTTCCTTCTATGCCTAGATGCTCAAGAGTTTTTAATAAAGAAGGGATGCTGGATTTTGTTGAATGATTTTTCTGCATCTAATGATATAACTATGTGGTTCGTGGTTTTATATCTATTGATGTGCTGAATTACAATTTATGGTCTTGTGAATATTGAACAAGTCCTGCCTCCCAGAAATGAAACCCACTTTGACAGGGTGGATGATCCTTGAGATGAGATGCTCAAATCTTTTTGAGAATTTTTGTGTCTATGTTCATCGAGGAGATTGGCCTATAATTCTCTTTCCTTGTTGGGTCTTTGCCAGGCTTGGATATCAGTATAATGTTGACTTCGTAATATGAGTTAGGAAGAATTCCACCTTTCACTGTTGCCTGGGATACTTTTAATAAGATTAGTATCAGCTCCTCTTTGTATATCTTGTAGAATTCAGCTAGGAAGCCACATGGTCTGGGACTTTATTTGGTAGGGAGAGTTCCTATGACTGAATTAATTTCCTGGATTATTATTTGTCTGTTTAGAGTTTCAATTTCTTCTTGTTTCAAACTTGGGAGGTTGTGTGACATCAGAAAGTCCTCCATTTCCTTTAGGTTTTCTAGTTTACTTGCATACAGGTTTTTACACTAATCTATGCTAATCTTTTGAATTTCTTCAGGGTCAATTGTGACTTCACCTTTTGCCTTTTTAATTGTGGTTATCTTGACTCTCTCTCTCTTTTAATTTTTTTGTCAATCTAGCCAGGTGACCATCAATTTTATTTATCCTTTCAAAGAACCAACTTTTGGTCTTGTTGACTCATTCTATGACATTTTTGTCTTCTATGTCCTGCAATTGTTATTTTATCTTGATAATCTGTATTATTCTGCTGAAGTTAGGATTTAGGTGATCTTGTTTTCCCATCTCCTTTAGGTGTGATGTTAGGCTGTCTTTTTATAATCTTTCTGTTTTCTTAATGAGCACATGCAATGCTATGAATTTTCCTCTTAGCACTGATTTTATGGCATCCCAGAGATTCTGGTAAGATGTGTCTTTGTTTTCATTTGCTTCCAGGAATTTTTTATTTCTGTTGATCAAAAAGTTGTTCAGAAGCATGTTTAGTGTCTATT